>CP025649.1:6310813-6376444 GCA_003576665.1 Ipomoea trifida | reverse complement strand
TATATATATATATATATATATATGTGTGTGTATTACGTGAATATATATATATATATATATATATATATATATATATATACACACAAGCCCGTGATTTGTTCCCCAATTTCATGTCCACTTATTCTGCACATGCATATGGACACGCATATAATATATATATATATATATATGATATAAATATATGCGTGATATATGTATGCATATAACATATATGGAGTATTATATAACTCAATGGGGTGGCTCATGTGGGGAAGAATTTTAGGAGAGCTTGGGTTCAATTCCCACAAGTTATGATTCCCCTTAGGCCAGCTCTTGTGTGCACGCGACACGAGAATTTCCTTAGAACCTTTTCCAACCCTTCCAAAATCGGGCCTACGCCATTTGGAATGTTCCGACATACTCCCAACTTTAAGGGATGGATACTTGAGGGCGAAGCCTCATGGAACTAGCACCTCGCGAGTTCCATTTCATCCAATGATATTGAGAATGGACTGCAGTTGTATCGGTATGCATCATGACCTCACATGAGGTAGCTTATACTCGTGTGAGAGTCTTGAAAGATATGCAGCAATTTTGACTCGTGCTAGGGAGTCTTGGAGGATATGAGACAGTTTCGACTCATGTCAAAGAGTACCCTTTAACATCATCCCCTTAAACAATTCATAATGGGTTTGCCCCTTATCAGCTCACGAGTCAAAATGCATGTGATTGCGACAATTTTATTGCTGAGGTTATCATAGATTTAGTCAAGGCTGAGACTGTAGTTTCAAATGCCAAGGCAGAAGTCTCTCTCGCATTCAAGAGTTGACTATGTTGCCGCCGGAAGATGAAGGGAACCTTTTGTCTTGATATACCACCTATGGAATATGAATTGGATTTGTTTTTGTTATGACTGAACTTAGATAATTTGATTTCTAAGCTGCCTACGTACTCCTATGAAGGAGATCAAGTCAAACGTAGTTCAGATGTTTTCTTTTTTTAGGTAAAGTCGTTCACAGTTTAAGCTCGTGCGGGCCAGGAGTGTCTATGATTTGGGCCCACCCATAGACAAAGCGAGATGCATTAGCAGTTTAACCACGTGCTGCATTTTTGGTGGACGAGTCATTTATTAACTTTTCATGACTCGGGTCGAGATACAATTGCTCGCAGCCTTGTTTATAAATATTCGCACAGGTTTAGGGGGAACATAACCAAACCCTTTGCGTAGATGGGGCTCTTGTTGATTTGCTTTACCTCTGCCACCGGCTTCGGGGATAAGCGTTCCCAACTTCCGAGGCTCATTAGGATTATAGCCAGCTTTAGCTAGGAGCTTATAAGCGTTAGGGTCAAAACCCTTGGTACGCTTGGTGGGCAAGACTTGGTCCGCTTCATCTATTTTAAGTGTGTCAATTCTTGCAAGCGGGAATATGAGCTTTGTAGTGCGTTGATCCACTTCCACAACTTCCTTTCCCTTTGACTTTAGTTGCGAATGCGGGTTGTCATTGCTTGTCTGGGCATCTTCCACAAAGACCCGTTTCTTTATATAGAACTTTGCATCCGCAAAGTAAGACTCAACCTCTGCGAACGGGCTTTCATCGGCGACTACCTTTTCAATCACGCCGTTCTTTTCATACATAAAGCATTGATGCCAAGATGAGGGAATCACCCCATTTTCATGTATCCAAGGCCTTCCGAGTAACAAGTTATAAGATGTCCCTGCCTCTATGACATGGCAGACAACACTTGAACTTAGGCCTCTGACTCTCAAGTCGAGATTGATGATGCCGATCACTCTCTACCCTCCTTGGTTAAAGCCTTGTATCATTAGGCGGCTTTGGGCGAGCTCATCTGAAGATCCACCAAGGTCTTTTAGGGCTCGGAGGGATAAGATGTTGACAGATGAGCCTTGATCAACTAGAATTCTTTTAAGTTTCTGCCCCTGTGTGTAGCCTTTGACAAACAGTGGGCGATTGTGTGGCGCACCTCAAAGTAACAAGTCTTCATCCTTGCAGGTAATTTCTGTGGAGTAGGAAGCTGCCCTATGCATTTGCACTTCCTCATCTTCAGTGTGTTTAGGAGATGAACATTCTCCTACATCCACTTGCCTGTCATTAGTATTTAGGCAGGACCAAATATTGCCTGCCCCATGAAGATTAAATCCCTTTGACATATATTGAGCCAAAGGAACTAGTGTTCGTGGCTGCTTGACATGCCCCTTCATCTTTGATCTACGGGCATAGCCATTTGTTGAGCTTTTTGCAACCCAACTTTTCACTGTGTGCCTTGGATGTCTTACAGGCTCACTTTTCTTTTTTCTATGAGTAACAATCACCCATTTTCCTTCAGATGTGGTGTCATTTTGCTGTGGTTTTGAACTTTGACCAGCAGCATGTTTAACAGTGAACGAGAGTGGACGCTTTTGTTGCCCTCCTTGTTCATTCTCAGTACACAAAGGAGCAAATCGTCCAAGTGTAATTGAAATTTGATTTGCGCTTGCGTTAGCATCAGCAAGCTCAATTTTCCCGTCTTTGGCCAGTGCCATAACTTTATCCTTGAAGATAAAACACTGCTCAATTGGATGACCCAGAAGACGATGGTACTTGCAATAATTTGGGTCATTCACCCTTGAAGCCTCATCAGGGCGTCTCATCTCGGGCAATTCAATGAGCCTATGTTTGAGTAGCTCATCAAACATAGGAGATACATCAGAATCCAAGAAAGGATATGTTTTCTCCTGTCTTTCTTCAAGAGTTGGCTTCCTACCTCCCTTTGACGGGCCAGAAGATGATCTCGGCCTAAGCCTTTCATTTGCTTTAGTGAAGACTGTCCTTGATGTAGCCTTCACAGTCATTGCTTCTTCTCCTTGTTTTGGAAAGGGTTTATTTACTTTCTTGAATTCTTGCTTTCCAGACGCCTTGGATGAGTTAGGCATGTTCAATACGTTGAGCCCTCCCGTAGCTTCGATGCTCAACTCCATGTCGTGAGCACGACTGGACAACTCCTCGAAGGACTTTGGCTTAATCCCTTGAAGGATATAGGAGAGTTCGAAGTGCATGCCTTGGATGCACATCTCTATAGCAGAAGTTTGAGATATCCTCTCTTTGCAATTTAGGCATAATTCCCTCCAGCTTTCAATGTAAGCACTGGCGCGTTCGTCTTTCCACTGAACAGTGGTGGTGAGTTCTAAGAAGCTGACTGTTCACCTGTACTGTAGAAGCGGGTTAAGAACTCACGCTCCATATCGTGCCAATTGTCAATGCAGCCGGGCTCGAGGTCGGTGTACCAATCAAAAGCAGTTCCCTTTAAGGAACGGACAAACTGCTTTACCAACAAATCGCCATCAGTCCCTGTATCATTGCATGTTTCCACAAAGTGGGCAATGTGCTGTCGAGGATTTCCCTTGCCATCAAACTGCTGGAACTTAGGAGGTTGATAACCAAAAGGCATTTTCAACTCCTCAATCCTTTGTGTGTAGGGCTTAGCGTAGGAGTACGAGGGTTGGCCTCCATCCAACTTGCCTTTGATAGCGCCCATTATGTAGTCGTTCAACTGATCCACCGGTATCATCCCTTCAGTAATAATTGATATAGTTTTCTCAGTTGCAGACTTGCAGGCAAGTGAGAAGTAGTTTCTCCCAATGCAAGGCTGACATGAGGTTGTGATTGTTGAACAACCTCTTCTGGCCCCTCGGGCTGCTTTCCTGGAGCACGACTTCCTTGTCCCTCATGATGCTCCCTACCTTATCATCAAGGGTGTTGATCCGTTTATCTTGGTTTTGAAGGAGTATAGTCATTTCTTCAAGAGTCTTAGCAATTCTAGCTAATTGCTCTTCCACGGACTCGGTGTTAGTTGCCATGGCAGGCATGACATTGTAGACATGCGTCTACTCAGGCACAACCTTCCATAATGGATGTGGCGGGGATACGGGGGAAGTACTCCCGCTACTGGCGTTCCCCTGCATAGAAGTTGGACTACCACTATCAGTAGCTCCCTTAGGAGAGGGCAGACTCCCAGCATAAGCAGTTGCCTTTGGGGCAACTGGGGCATTGTTGATTCTTCGAACCACTCTTCGAGCCATGTCAAGAGGCTTAAGCAGTTGGACCCCCGAGCTCTTGACGCGGTTCCTGGTCAGCGGACCTTGCGCCTTCTAAGCAGCGCCAGAGCCGGCTAGAGGCGTAGACTTGGAATGGGTAGCCTGGGCGTAGGTCTTCCTGAACATGGGGTTGTTCGATGCTACTGAATACGCTAGTAGAGATAGTTTAGTAGTAGAGAGATGAGAGGCAGAGCTGTCCCACTGGGCGTGCCAAAATATGTAAACGCGAAATATTTGAATTGTATATATTCAAAATTCAAAGGATCGATTACAATGAAGTATATGTATCAAACGAAAAAGGGGTACAATCTCTATATAGAAGTCCTCTGATTCTCTACTAGAAATATGTTGATCGGAAGTATGCCTAGTTCAGAATATGTTGAACTGGAAGTATGCCGATTGGAAATGTACTCAATTCAGAATATGCCGAATTAGAAGTGTACTGAGTTGGAAGTATGCCAACTAGAAGCGTATCGAGTTGGAAGTATGCCAACTGGAAGTATGCCGAGTTGGAAGCATGCCAACTGGAAGTGTATCGAGTTGGAAGTATGCCAACTGGAAGGATGCCAAGTTGGAGTATGCCAACTGGAAGTGTTCCTTGGTGCAAATAAACCGCAGGCGTGTTCCAGACAATATTCTGGCGAGATTTCGGCAGAGCTTCGCTATGCAAATACTCAGAGCTCCATTTCTTTGAAAATGGAACTACTATTTATAGTGGTGAGTTGGTAGGAAAAATCTAACCAACTAGATCCATTTGGATAATTCTTATATTTAATTAATATTTTAATTAAATATAAGAAATGTATCGGGACACTATCACGTCCAGGTTCGTGATTTTATATTTTCGAACCAATTTATCGTATCCACATCTTTCCCAAAATTATGCAATCCACATATATTCTTGATGGCCCAAACCAAGTCAAAACCCGCCAATTTAAGCGGCCCAACTAATCCAATTAGCCTGGTCCAACTCAATTAATTATTCCACCAACTTGGGCCGAACAACCCAACATTCAATTACTTTTAATTAATTAATTAGACCAATTAATTATTTAATGGGTCATTTAGTTAACCCAATTAAATAACTATCAGCTCAATTTAATTAATTAAAGCAATTAATTTAATAACAAATTATCAGCCGCGACCCAATAACATTATTTGAATTTTCAGTGCCAACAGACGTTAAATAGCCAACGTTGTATGTGATTTCTGTAGTAGTGACACGCCCTGTTGGGTGCACATTTTCCCACATGCGAGAGTGGCGTTGCTGCTTTCTCTCCTTTCCCCATTCAGTGGATCCCACAAAATTTTTTAATTTGCAGGAGTAAAAAAGAAAAAAAAAAACCACCCCACATTTAAAAAAAAAAAACTCACCCTATGTTTTTTTCTTTGCAAAAAACACAAAAAGAACCACTATTGTGGTTGCCCTTATATATGTTCTTAGAAAAAAAGTATACGTGTTACTAAACACAAAAAGAACCACTATGTTACTAAACAGGGCCTAGTGTTTAATAGAAGAGCTTATTGGAATAGCTGATTAGGGCAATTAGCTTTTTCCAACTTCTTCTAAAATCTAAAATTATCCCTATCTTCTCTCTCATGGATTACCCCTGAATATTTGAATCCTTTAACTTAATCAAAATATTAAAATATTAAAATATATTTGACTATGTTATATTATATATTATAAATACTTATAGTCACAGGGCAAATATATAATATTTGGGCCTTTTAAATTATACAATTAACAAGTTCATCAATTTCTAACAAATTATTTGGCCAAATTATACACGACCCAGTCAATCTAATGGGCTTCCAAATTTTAATATCCACATCGTGTTATTTCATCACTTCTCACTAACCCTTTGCTATGTTTGCTGAGAGCTCAACTAGATCTGATCGCAATTCACTACAGTCAATCTAATCAACTTCTCACTGGTTTCTTCTATTTTCCTTAAGATGTCGACATGCCGATTTCATCATCTCGCACATTTCTTATAGGTAATTCTACCCCATTTCATTAGTAACTTTTAGTGTTGCATAGATATACAAAGAAAATCCTATTTCTCTAAACAATTTCTACCATTTTAGGCATGTGTGTTAGGCGTCTATTATTTGTATTCTGCTAGGACTCTAGTTTAGTATCATATATATATTATCTCTTGTATAGCTCTGTGTAAGATGCGATTATCTAAATTCTCATTTGGTATTATTAGTCTCCAAGTCTCTCTTTCCATGGCAGCTCTGGTAACAATGATGGTTCTATTCAACCTTCTTCTGAACGGACTATTCCAGAGCTTGTTTCTCTTCCTGCGTTGACTAACAGTTTCCTATGTTCCGCTCACCACTTTGTTTCTATTTAATTGACCAATCATAATTACTTATTTTGGAGGACGCAGTTGACCTCGTTTTTACGAGGTCAGGGTCTTCTCGGGTTCTTCGATGGTACGCAACCTTGTCCAGAGATTGTGACGCCGGTGGAATCGACGGTAGACAACGGAGGTGCTGCTCCGACATTGGCTACTGCTCATGCTGCGTGGCTACACCAGGATCAGGCTGTGTACTTCAATTTGAATGAACGAATGTACTTCAGTTGTGAAAGGTTGAATGAGCAATTGTACTTCAGTTGTGATTAATTTATGTACTCAATGCTAGATGGAATTTAAATTTGTGAAGTGGTTGGGTGCAAAATTTGGATAAGGATAGTGCATTGTGCCAAATGAAAGGGTTACACGGGCTGTGTGTCCTCCAATTGGGTTTGGAGCTTCAAATCCTTTAGGAAATTCAAATGCAAAGAAAACACCGGCCTAACTCAATTTTCAGCACAAAAGAAGTGTAGCTTACTATCAAGCTACACTCTTAATCTCGAAGTAAAGTATTTTTTGACGTGACGTAGATGCTGACGTGTGAAGATAAACCGTGGAACTATTGTTAGTTGGTGAAAAGAAGTGTAGTTTACTATCCAATTACACTCTTAATCCTGAAGTAAGATATTCATTGACATAGATAACGAGGTGGAGAGATTGACCTGAAACCTACTATCGGTTATAAAAAAAATGTAATTCACTTTCAAGTTACACTCTTAATCTTGAAATAAAATATTCATTATTGGATATTGACTGTATATGGACTTTGAAGAAAAGCTTGATAGTAACCAAACCGACAATTGAAGAAGATTGAGGAATCACCAATTAGACAAGCACTATCCATGGTCACCGTACCCTACACATGCTTTCAATACAAGAAGGCAAGAAAAACAATACCCAACTGTAGTTATTGGCACTTTGAAAATCTCTAATGTTGTATAAGAAAAATAGTCTCACATTGTTGTTCAATGTGTCGGGGAATTACACTTCACTCACCTAGTAATTGCATGATACGTAACCGAGGTGCAGGAAATTGAGTTATTGTTAGGCCTAATAATGCCGAAGAGGTCATGAGATATGCCATCAATGCACAATCCTAAGAAAATCTCCCCATGTTGCAATTGAGATGGTGGCTTCCCCAAATGAAATTTGGAAAGAATATATAATGGGTCTCTTTGCAACATCAGTCCAAATGCATCATTTCCAATCTAGACAAATTGCACCATCCTCACACAAATCTTGCACCTAGCTAACATTGTAGCACTTGAACACACATTGAGATCATGCCAAATTCCACCTTAACGTTGGCCGTTGGCCGGTTCTCTGGGATGGTCATGGTGAGCAACGTAACATCATCCCATTTTCCCACTTTCTAATATAGGAATGGATTATTTTATCCCAATACCCAAGCACATTTTCTCATAATATTTTTATGCATTTTTCTATCCTCATTGAAGAAAATAAACAAATTACTGCTCTTAGAAACGTATATAATGTATTCTAACTTTTTCTTATAATATCTTCATTTTCTACCTTGCCCAAAGACATTGAGCATGTCCACCGTGCCAACTAGTTGAACAACACACAAACAAAATTGAACCATAACTAATTAATATTAATATTTTCATCACATGTATAGTTATATATGTAAGATAATATAGGGTTGACTTCATATGAGACAAGCTATTTAGGTGAGAAATGCAAACAACGTGAGTGCACATAGTCTACTTCACGAATGCACACACCCTAAACTGTGTGCACTCATGTAGGCTAAGTGCACACACTTCGCGCTGTGTGCATCTGCGTAGTAAACTGTGTGCACTCACGTACTAGTTCGCATTTCTCACCTAAATAGCTTGTCTCATTTGATTATAATTCAGATAATATATATATATATATATATATATATATATATATATATATATATATATATATATATATATATAGTTTTACATTTAAAGTGGTAAAAAATATATCACATTAGATTAGATTTCTTTACACTATCTTGACAAATTAAAACAAATTAATGGGTGGTTAACTATAATGTGTAGATGAGAGAGGCCAGGGGAGAGACAATATTGTGCATGTCAGGTAGGGTTGGAGAAAATGTGTAAAGTATTTATCCCATTACGGTTTTGCAATTAATGTTGTAATGAGGAGAGAGAAAAACGGCACTCCATTCATTGTTTCTCTCTACTCAATTTCTACCCCATTAATTCACATGTATTATCATATCATCTTATCTTACTATATAAAAAAGCCACACGCCTAGGGAACCACGTTAGAGCCAAAAAATCCCGCCTAAACAAAACATGGTCGCTTAGTAGTAGTAGAGAAATAGAGTTCTATACACTGTTGTACATCTACGCTGGGATACAGCAGGTTGTTTACAAATTCCAAAATCTTCTAGCCGTCTTTGGTATCTTAAACAGCCTCCCGCATTTATTTTCAATTAATTTGTTTTCTTTATTGGTTTTCTCATGCAAGGACTCTTACTAATATCAAAATCTTATTTGGTCTCCAACGAGCTATAAATAAATTGCATCTTGAACATTTCTTAAATGAATTTGAGGACATTTTTATTTGACTACATGGGTAATACTCGTGTTGGGGCAGCATGCACAAGGCAACTATGCATGGGTAATGCTCATCAAATTAATTGGTGGTGCATATATGAAATTGTACAAATCCAAGAACTTGTGTTGAAAATTAAATATGGTTGAATAGGCACCACTCCAAAAAAAAATAAAATTAAAAACTAATACAATAAAGAAGTAAATAATATTAAACTAGAGACAAAGTATTTTATTTTTGTATTAGTTATCCGATCATCCACCAGTCCACCTTCGTAATGATGATGATCAAACGAGGATTCATGCCTTTAGCATCAAAGCTAGAACACTTAGTAAGTTAAAACAAAATAAATTTGGCATAATCATTGATTATGGAAGCATTATTATGATTCTGAACATTATTCATTAATCTAATTCAAGAAATTTTTGTTTGATTAATGCAGGTGAGGGTTACGCATAACATAATTAAGTAGGATGCCAAGAGATGCTTTGGAGAAAGTTAAGCTAGGATGACAAGAGATGCTTTGGCGAAGGCTATGCTGCCATTGAGGAAGCGTGTGTTAAAGCTTTGACCCTCAAAGGAGAAGAAAGGAGACTTGAAACTCAACCCAATGGCATCCCACCACATGGTGAAATCTTCCCAAAAATTTGTGCAATTCTAATCAAATGCAAGTGGGTAATAGTCAAAATTACAAAGTTGGTGAGCTTTGGTTAGGGACTATGAGTTCATAACTAGTCGAAATTGTGAGTTCAGAAATAATTGATAGTGAGAATCGAAGATGATGAACCAGCGATTAGGGTTGAAAACTGCGGTCTGTGAGTTAACTCTTTTCTTGACTCGTGTTGTAGTCTTTTTTTTATATTTTTCTTTTTATTTGTGAATTAAAAAATCTATGTTAACATCCTTAGCTTGCACAAATCTTACACCCAACAATGTGCAATTAATCCTAAGAGAATATAATCTCCACATCTTCAGTCTCAGAGAGTACTTTGCTTGTATCTTGTTTTAGGTTATCATGGATTCGAAGAATCAAGGAGGAAAGAACATCATGAGGCGCCCGTCCAAACGGCTAGTCGAACAAGCGAGATAAGAAATGCTAAGAGCCAGACGTGCTGCAAATGGAGGACATGAAGTTGGAGATAGTTCAAGTGACCCTCTCATTCTATCCTCTGAAGAAGGAGAACTGAAATCGGCTACAATCATAGAACACGAGTAAGAGAGAGAAAATCTACGAAAACCAAATCTTGGTTATTTGCGATATTCGACGAAAATTATCAAAAGATGATTGGGGTTACCCCCGGGGTTTGTTGGTCTGTAGGGAGGTCACAGGAGGTGATCTCCTTGGCATTGAACAATGTACCACAAGAGGTAGCCCTTCCTTCTCCCTTCTCTTTGCTCTCACCTCCACAACAAATCACACACATTGTCCATAGCATCACATCCTCCATGGCTATCCTCCTTGATTGCGGCAATTGCATTGACTCTCTCCTTGGGTTATTCTCTCTATTGTTTAGAAATTGTCCTATAGTGTTTTTCTGACATCATTTTGAACATTTGTGAAATTTAATTCTCAATGTTTTTCATGGTGGACATTGATTCTTGCCTTAGTGCCGCAATCTCTCTTATATCTTGTGTGATCTCATGTTTGAGATTCACTCCATCATTCTTTAGCTCCATGATAGCATTGGATAGCCTCTCATCAAGTTCCCTCAAATCGTCTCTTCTTTGCCCAGGGTGGTCCATTTGGGAGACGTAATTTGGCTGATAGTGATTCATTTGAGCTCCTCCTACTTGTTGTGGGCCATATGAAATTCGGTCTCTCGATAGATCTATTACATTGGCCATAGGTGGGTTTGCCACCTTGGTTCAATTGGGGCTTCCCTTGGAACCCCTTGCTATTATTCCAACCTTCTCCTTGCTTCAACCCTTGTTGCTATTATGTGTTCTGTTTTTTTTTTTCTTAAAATTCTTGCCATGAATTTTTCACACTTCTCTCTCAAAAACACAAAAAAAAATGTCCTCAAATTTTTTTAGGGAATCTAGCTTCCATTGATGCGCGCACACAACACTATCCTTGCACAAATCTTACATTGAACTTCACAAACAAAGTTTGTCAAACTTTTAAAATAAAATTTCGCCTGAAATACATGTCACTATATATGACATGAGTTTCTTGTATGTATTACAGTATATGAGGACAAACGCAAGTTGCACTTTATTCTTGACACCTTTTCGACCCTTGACCGGTTTTGCTACTTGGCTTTGTTGTATTTGTGAAAGTAGATTAGTAGCAAACAGTAGTGTTGCTTCGTACAACTCATTATTATTTTTTCTCAGACTCAAAATCCTCCTGTCCTGCCCATAGAATTAGACTGAAGCTGTATTGAGACTGAAGATGTGGAGATTATATTCTCTTAGGATTAATTGCACATTGTTGGGTGTAAGATTTGTGCAAGCTAAGGATGTTAACATAGATTTTTTAATTCACAAATAAAAAGAAAAATATAAAAAAAGACTACAACACGAGTCAAGAAAAGAGTTAACTCACAGACCGCAGTTTTCAACCCTAATCGCTGGTTCATCATCTTCGATTCTCACTATCAATTATTTCTGAACTCACAATTTCGACTAGTTATGAACTCATAGTCCCTAACCAAAGCTCACCAACTTTGTAATTTTGACTATTACCCACTTGCATTTGATTAGAATTGCACAAATTTTTGGGAAGATTTCACCATGTGGTGGGATGCCATTGGGTTGAGTTTCAAGTCTCCTTTCTTCTCCTTTGAGGGTCAAAGCTTTAACACACGCTTCCTCAATGGCAGCATAGCCTTCGCCAAAGCATCTCTTGTCATCCTAGCTTAACTTTCTCCAAAGCATCTCTTGGCATCCTACTTAATTATGTTATGCGTAACCCTCACCTGCATTAATCAAACAAAAATTTCTTGAATTAGATTAATGAATAATGTTCAGAATCATAATAATGCTTCCATAATCAATGATTATGCCAAATTTATTTTGTTTTAACTTACTAAGTGTTCTAGCTTTGATGCTAAAGGCATGAATCCTCGTTTGATCATCATCATTACGAAGGTGGACTGGTGGATGATCGGATAACTAATACAAAAATAAAATACTTTGTCTCTAGTTTAATATTATTTACTTCTTTATTGTATTAGTTTTTAATTTTATTTTTTTTTGGAGTGGTGCCTATTCAACCATATTTAATTTTCAACACAAGTTCTTGATTTGTACAATTTCATATATGCACCACCAATTAATTTGATGAGCATTACCCATGCATAGTTGCCTTGTGCATGCTGCCCCAACACGAGTATTACCCATGTAGTCAAATAAAAATGTCCTCAAATTCATTTAAGAAATGTTCAAGATGCAATTTATTTATAGCTCGTTGGAGACCAAATAAGATTTTGATATTAGTAAGAGTCCTTGCATGAGAAAACCAATAAAGAAAACAAATTAATTGAAAATAAATGCGGGAGGCTGTTTAAGATACCAAAGACGGCTAGAAGATTTTGGAATTTGTAAACAACCTGCTGTATCCCAGCGTAGATGTACAACAGTGTATAGAACTCTATTTCTCTACTACTACTAAGCGACCATGTTTTGTTTAGGCGGGATTTTTTGGCTCTAACGTGGTTCCCTAGGCGTGTGGCTTTTTTATATAGTAAGATAAGATGATATGATAATACATGTGAATTAATGGGGTAGAAATTGAGTAGAGAGAAACAATGAATGGAGTGCCGTTTTTCTCTCTCCTCATTACAACATTAATTGCAAAACCGTAATGGGATAAATACTTTACACATTTTCTCCAACCCTACCTGACATGCACAATATTGTCTCTCCCCTGGCCTCTCTCATCTACACATTATAGTTAACCACCCATTAATTTGTTTTTGTCAAGATAGTGTAAAGAAATCTAATCTAATGTGATATATTTTTTACCACTTTAAATGTAAAACATTATAATATATATTATCTGAATTATAATCAAATGAGACAAGCTATTTAGGTGAGAAATGCGAACTAGTACGTGAGTGCACACAGTTTACTACGCAGATGCACACAGCGCGAAGTGTGTGCACTTAGCCTACATGAGTAAGTTTAGGGTGTGTGCATTCGTGAAGTAGACTATGTGCACTCACGTTGTTTGCATTCTCACCTAAATAGTTTTCTCATATGAAGTCAACCCTATATTATCTTACATATATAACTATACATGTGATGAAAATATTATATTAATTAGTTATGGTTCAATTTTGTTTGTGTGTTGTTCAACTAGTTGGCACGGTGGACATGCTCAATGTCTTTGGGCAAGGTAGAAAATGAAGATATTATAAGAAAAAGTTAGAATACATTATATACGTTTCTAAGAGCAGTAATTTGTTTATTTTCTTCAATGAGGATAGAAAAATGCATAAAAATATTATGAGAAAATGTGCTTGGGTATTGGGATAAAATAATCCATTCCTATATTAGAAAGTGGGAAAATGGGATGATGTTACGTTGCTCACCATGACCATCCAGAGAACCGGCCAACGGCCAACGTTAAGGTGGAATTTGGCATGATCTCAATGTGTGTTCAAGTGCTACAATGTTAGCTAGGTGCAAGATTTGTGTGAGGATGGTGCAATTTGTCTAGATTGGAAATGATGCATTTGGACTGATGTTGCAAAGAGACCCATTATATATTCTTTCCAAATTTCATTTGGGAAGCCACCATCTCAATTGCAACATGGGGAGATTTTCTTAGGATTGTGCATTGATGGCATATCTCATGACCTCTTCGGCATTATTAGGCCTAACAATAACTCAATTTCCTGCACCTCGGTTACGTATCATGCAATTACTAGGTGAGTGAAGTGTAATTCCCCGACACATTGAACAACAATGTGAGACTATTTTTCTTATACAACATTAGAGATTTTCAAAGTGCCAATAACTACAGTTGGGTATTGTTTTTCTTGCCTTCTTGTATTGAAAGCATGTGTAGGGTACGGTGACCATGGATAGTGCTTGTCTAATTGGTGATTCCTCAATCTTCTTCAATTGTCGGTTTGGTTACTATCAAAGCTTTTCTTCAAAGTCCATATACAGTCAATATCCAATAATGAATATTTTACACATCCACGATTAGTTCACGAGTGGGGTACGAAACACATCCACTATTTAAATCTCGGTGGGGTACACAACACATCCACCTTTCCAACTCCCATGCTTAGTTAGTGTTAAACACATACCAAAATATTCGAGCATAGAGTCATGATAAATTTCAATACATAGCTATTTTCCACGTTAATATAATACACAAAAAGTAATAGTTGTCAAAATTGTTTCTAACCATTCTTTTTTTCAGAAAGTTTCAGCTTGGCGCAGTCCGAAAGATTGAGCCGGTAAAAATAGTTCCCGAACTCTTTTTCACTTGAAATTTTTATGGTAGAACCCTAACTCATAGTACTTGATGTTCATAAAAAGTTTTGGTCTCCTAGGTTCACGAATTTACACAGAAAATTCCATTTTTGCCCTTGGCAGTGTGCTGTCCGGATTTTTCTTCTCTCTGGACCAGTTTCGGAAAATAATTTGGAAACCATACTTATACTACTCCAAAAATTATGAAATTTTTATGGTAGAACCCTAACTCATAGTACTTAATGTTCATAAAAAGTTTTGGTCACCTAGGTTCACGAATTTACACAGAAAATTACATTTTTGCCCTTGGCAGTGTGCTGTCCGGATTTTTCTTCTCTCTGGACCAGTTTCGGAAAATAATTTGGAAACCATACTTATACTACTCCAAAAATTATCAAATTTTATATGCAGCTTCTACACTTATAGAACTACATGTATAAAAAAAATTGGATCAACATACCTTACCGATTTTTCCCAAAAATTCACGGAAGTTACCGCCAGAATCTACCCTGATTTTCCTTTCTCTATTTCCACAAGTATAAGCTTATATGGATATAAATACAACATATACATGCATAAAATAGCTATGAACATGCATAACAAATTTATCAAAAATCAAAGCAAAGATTTTTGAGTCAACTTATAGATCTAAAGTGTAACACACATTTTTCATGAACAAAACTCTAAGCATGCAATTTTCCTAGCATTTGCCTATTTCCAAGCGATTGAACCGACTTAAGGGAATCCTTACCTCCGTAGAAGATTTCTAAACCGTAAGTTGAGTATGCTCCCTTGGAATTTTCTCCAAAAATCCTAAAGAAATTCCACCATAATAACAACATTTTTCTTGTATTAACATCACACTTAAATGCTAGAGATGTTTGAACCATTAAAGCTTAAAGTCTTACCTAGACTTGGTTACTTGAGTTAGGAAAATAGTAGGAGGAAGCTTTAGATCACAATGAAGACTTAGCTAATTTTTTTCTTCTTCTTCTCTTTGGGATTTTCGAAAAATGGGAGTGGAGAGAAGAGGGAATGATCACCTTGCTAGCTTAAGTTTTATTTTCTTCCTTCTTCTTAGTGTAATACGAATGGGAGAGGAAGAGTGAAAGAGTGAGATGATGGGATTAGGTTAGATTACACTTGTAGATCAAGAAACAAGTACAATGCACCATGCTTCATTAAATGCAAAATCAAGATCAAATCTCATTCTAGATTGTAATGCCACATGTCAACACCCTATTAATCCCTTAAGAAGATATTAGTTCACTTGATCAGTTTAAGCTTAAATCAGATGAATGTTCGGAGGATTATAACTTAATTCGGGAAAATTCTAATACTAAAATTATCGTAAAAATATTCCCGTCGCAAATCACCAATTTTGGGAATTTTCCGATAGTCCGCTAAATTTAGGTTCAGAGTCTGTAACAATTTATCCCTTACGGTCCATTTAGAAATTCTCTTGAACCAATTAAAATTCAGGCCTAATCGTATGATACTCAATAATTCCAATTCTGAAAAATCCGAATTGAATCCATGTCCTTAAAATTTTCTCGATTCGCAACCGATACGTAGTTTGTAGCTTATCGATAATTAATCCTTAAACGAAAATTTATTTCAAGTACCGAACAGTCCTCTCTTAATTGTCATAGCTTAAAAAAAAATTATATCGCTATTCTCGAATCTTAACTTTGTCGTAAAAACCGAGGGGTTACACATCTAGAGTGGACTCTTTCTGGATTTGATTGGGTTCAGTCTAGATGTGGCGGTAACTACTCCGGTCGTTCGACGTAACCAAGTCGGGGTGTTACAAGTTGGTATCAGAGCCCTGTTTCGAGTCAAAGCCCTGATTCAAATTCTTTTCGAATCAGAATTCTAAGTCAAACTTTAATTCGAGTCAGCCCAGTTTCAAGGTCAGCTTAGGTTGTTAAGACTTATCTAAATCATTGTTACGATTCGGCGAGTACAAGATCAGAGCAGAGCTGGAACGGAGGTCGGGTCGCATGAGAAGGGGGCATTTCAATTCTTACCCCGCAGAATCTTACGATTCCGATAGTGAAATGATACGACAGTTATATGTGTTTTCTTGCATGTGTTTACTTAATCTATGATGAATAGACATGCTAGCATAACGCATTGGTTATTAGTACGCTTTGTCGAGACCTTCGCTTGGAGGGTGTGATAAAGACGAATTTTAGGAAGAACTATATAAAACTTGAGTAGGTGTTATGCTAACTGCTTAGCTAGCTAATCCCGAGAAGACTTTCATACCTTGAATACTAACTTGGGATCATCGTTCAGCAAAGATGCCACCAAGACGTAATGCACCTGCGGAGAACGAGAATAATCTCCCGGCAATAGATCGAATGGTTCAAGTCATGGAGAGGATGGCTGAGTTGATGCTAACACAACAAGCTCAGAACCAACATCAGGGGCAACTAAGAGTGGATTATGCCAAGGCAATAGCCAGCCGACAACCACCATACTACGCAGGCGAAAAAGATCCGGTGATTCTGGAGGAGTGGATTCGAACCTTCGATAAATTACTCAACGCGGTGAACTGCCCTGCAAACCAGCGAGTATCCTCGGCAGTGTATTACCTGACAAAGGCGGCCGACAATTGGTGGGCGACAGTTGGACCGACTTTCCTGCAAGACCCAACTTTCGGTTGAGAGGAATTCAAGGTGGAGTTAAGGGAGCAGTTCTACACTGAGCGCATTAAGGGAATTAAGTGTGAGGAATTCCTACGGCTGAAACAGAAAGGAGCAACCATCCAAGAATACTACGACCAATATGTCGAGCTGATGCGGTTCGCCCAGGAAATCGTGCCGGATGAGGCAAGGAGGTTTGTTCGGGGATTGGACTGGAGCATAAGAGGAATGATTGCGCCTTTCATGTGCGCTACGTTGAAGGAGGCCTATGATAGAGCATCGGATCATTATCAGGTTTACCTGGACCAACAGGAAGCCTATGGCCGAAACAAGAGGAAGGCCGACGACCACTCTCGGAAATTCCAGTCGGGCAACAAGAAGGTCAATCAAGGCGGCTTTAACACAGTGCAGGGGAGAGGAGGATTCGATAAAGAAAAGCGTTTTTCTTGCCCGAGGTGTAGAAGGAATCACCCCGAGGAAAACTGTCAGGGGATAAGGATTAAGTGTTATCGGTGCGGTATCGTCGGGCACAAGGCTGCTCAGTGCCAAAGTCAGGGAGGCAGTCCCCAAAAGCCCCTGCAGAATGAGAATCAAGCACGGAGATTCAACAGGAATAACGGCTGGAACCCCGCAGGAGCCAGAGGTCAGACGACGAACTTTCAATCTGGGAATCCAGTAAATGCCACGCCCAGTTCTAACCACAAGGGAAAGCAAGTGGTGGGAGAAAGCAGCGGAGCAAAACAGGGTAGGATCTACGTCGTCAATAGCGCTCAGGCTCAGGCTAGCGACGCCGTAACTGGTACATTCCCCATAAACTCAGTACTCGGATTAGTCCTATTTGATACTGGGGCTACCAATTAAATTATATCCTCTGCATTCGCTGATAAACTAAAGTTAAGGCCTACGGCCAAGCTAGATCTCAACGTCGCAACAGCTTCAGGAGTAATAGTATCCTGTAAGGATGGTTACGACAACGTTGCGATAGAAATAGCGGGATTTAACTGTCCCGGAAATCTCATTCGTTTCGAACTCGAAGGCCTCGATGTCGTACTCGGAATGGATTGGCTGGATAAGTACAAGGCTCAGATCGTGTGTAACGAATGAAAGGTTGTACTTCAAGGACCGAAGGGAAAGAGAATATCCTACCAAGGAGTTGACAAACAAACCGAGCCACGTTTGTTGACAATGCAAGGGTTAAGGAAATGCGTTCGCCAGGGGTGCGAAGCATATCTCTGTTTGATACAAGACGCCGAAGTAGGGGAACTCGAGATAGATAGAATCCCAATAGTACGCGAATTCCCTGACGTATTCCCTGACGACCTCACCGAGATGCCACCAGAAAGGGAAGTGGAGTTCACCATCGATCTTGTACCAGGCACCTCACCCATCTCAAGAGCGCCTTATCGCATGGCTCCCAAGGAGATGGAGGAATTAAAAGCACAATTGGAAGAGTTGTTGGGGAAAGGATTTATTAGACCAAGCGTATCACCTTGGGGTGCACCGGTGTTGATCGTGAAAAAGAAAGATGGAAGCTTGCGACTGTGCATCGACTACAGGGAACTCAACCGAGTCACAGTGAAGAACAAATACCCGTTGCCCAGGATCGATGATCTATTCGATCAGTTGAAAGGAGTGGGGGTGTTCTCAAAGATCGACCTACGGTCAGGATATCACCAAGTGCGAGTAGCGAAAGAAGACGTACCTAAAACAACATTTCGAACAAGGTACGGGCACTACGAGTTCACAGTCATGCCATTCGGAGTGACCAACGCTCCAGGAACTTTTATGGATTTAATGAACCGGATCTTCCTTCCGTACTTGGATAAATTCGTCGTCGCTTTCATAGATGACATCTTAGTCTACTCTAAGACCATGGAGGAACACGAGGAACACCTCAGAACAGTGTTGCAAACACTGAGAGAAAGGAAACTTTTCGCAAAACTCTCGAAGTGCGAATTTTGGAAAAGAGAAGTCGCATTTCTCGGTCACGTTATCACCGAGGAAGGAATAAGGGTGGATCCAACCAAGATACGAGCGGTAATCGAATGGGAAGCGCCCAAGTCGGTTACCGAAATCCGCAGTTTCTTAGGTTTGGCAGGTTACTATCGGCGATTCGTTCAAGACTTCTCAAAGATAGCAAGACCACTGACGAGCTTGCTCAAGAAAACAACTAAGTATAGTTGGAGTGAGGAATGTGAGCAGGCATTCCAAGAGCTCAAGAAGAGATTAACCACCGCTCCGGTGTTAACTCTACCTGTCGGAACAGAAGGCTATGAGCTGTACACCGACGCGTCTCACAAGGGACTAGGATGCGTCCTCATGCAAAATGGAAGAGTAATAGCATATGCTTCTCGTCAACTGAAAACCCACGAGGCTAACTACCCGACGCACGACTTGGAACTAGCAGCAGTGGTTTTCGCTCTCAAAATTTGGCGGCACTATCTCTATGGAATTTCATGCAAAGTTTATACAGATCACAAGAGTTTAAAGTACATCTTCACTCAGAGAGATCTCAATTTAAGACAAAGGAGATGGCTGGAACTGATCAAAGATTACGACTTGGAAATTCAATATCACGAGGGCAAGGCAAATAAAGTGGCTGATGCCTTAAGCCGAAAGACGAGCCATGCTCTTTGGATATTACCCGAGCAGCTATGTAAGGAGTTTCAAGGACTCAATCTGGAGGTGAAATTTAATGATCAAGAGGAGCGAGAGAAGAGATTATATTACATGTCGGCTACTCCAACCCTATTTGAAGAGATCAAACGAGCGCAAGAAGAAGATAGTTGGATGGAGAACATCAAGGAAAAGATGGTCGACGGAAAACATGGGCCATTCGAATTACACCCAGATGGAAGTGTGAGATTCCAAGGTAGATGGGTGATACCAAAAGGGTGTAAGAAGATAATGGAGCAATTAATGAAAGAAGGCCACTACACGCCTTACTCAGTTCACCCTGGTGGAGATAAGTTGTATAAGGACTTGAAACAAAACTTCTGGTGGTCGGGCATGAAAAATGATGTAGCTGAATTCGTGGCAAAGTGCTTGAACTGCCAAAGGGTCAAGGCAGAGAGAAGTAAACCCAAGGGATTGTTACAACCATTGGAAATCCCGCAGTGGAAGTGGGACTCAATCTCTATGGATTTCGTGGGAGGATTACCTAGAACCAAGGCAGGAAACGACCAAGTCTGGGTCATTGTCGACCGACTGACCAAGACCGCAAGATTCATTCCGGTGAACAAAACATGGTCAATGGAGAAATTGGCAAGAGCATACGTGAAACACGTGGTTAAGCACCACGGGGTGGCGCGAGATATCGTTTCAGATAGAGACTCACGGTTTCTATCACGTTTTTGGGAAGCGTTACAGGCGGCAATGGGCACTCAACTCAAATTGAGTACGGCTTTTCATCCCGCCACTGATGGTCAAACAGAGCGAACAATTCAAACATTGGAAGACATGCTCAGAGGTTGCGTACTCGACTTCCAGGGTTCATGGGATGAACAATTGGATCTAATAGAATTCTCTTACAACAACAGTTACCATGCGAGTATTAAGATGGCACCTTACGAGACATTATATGGGCGAAAGTGTCGAAGTCCTCTGTGCTGGAATGATAAGAGTGACATCGTCACGCTTGGACCGCAATATCTCCATGAGACCATTGAGGCCATCAAATTAATTCAAGGAAGGATGAAAATCGCTCAGGATCGACAGAAGTCATACGCCGACTTGAAACGAAAATTCACGGAATATCAGGCTGGAGAGAAGGTGTTACTGAAAGTTTCACCTACTAAGGGAGTGAAAAGATTTGGGAGGAAAGGAAAATTAAGTCCTCGATACATAGGACCTTATGAAATCCTAGAAAGGGTCGGAAATCTAGCCTATCGACTGGCCCTACCGATTGAGCTTGATAAAGTACATAACGTGTTCCATATTTCTCAACTCAAGCGGTATGTACCTGATGAATCCCATGTGTTAGAACCGGAGGAGCTCGAGATGGATGATTCATTGACCTATGAGGAGAGACCAGTCCGAATCTTGGACTCAAAGACGCGGGACACGAGGAGAAAATCAGTCAAAATGATCAGTGTACAATGGTCGAACCACAGTCCCGATGAAGCTACATGGGAATTGGAGAGCGATATGATGGAGCGTTATCCGGAATTATTTAATTCAGGTTAGTGGAATCGACCTAACCTTTATATGCCTGATTAGATTGTGTGTTTGGATTTAGCATGCTAGGAATTCGTTTTTAGACAAGGAAAGAGTAAGTGGAAATCAACGAATCGCGAAAAGAGTAGTTTCGGGGACGAAACTATTTTAAGTGGGGAAGACTGTAACCCCTCGGTTTTTTCCGGTAAAGCTAAGATTCGAAAATAGCGATATAATTTTTTTAAGCTATGACATTTAAGAGAAAACTATTCGGTGCTTGAAATAATTTTTCTCTTAAGGATTAATTATCGATAAGCTGCGAACTACGTATCGGTTACGAACCGAGGAAATTTTAAGGACGTAGATTCAATTCGAATTTTCCAGAATTGGGATTATTAAGTATCATACGATTAGGCCTGAATTTTTAATTAGTTCAAGAGAAGTTCTAAATGGACCATAAGGGATAAATGGTTACGGACTCTGAACCTAAATTTGGCGGATTACCGGAAAATTTCCAAAATTGGTGATTTGCGACGGGAATATTTTTACGATAATTTTGGTATTAGAATTTTCCCGAATTAAGTTATAATCCTCCGAACATTCATCTAATTTAAGCTTAAACTGGCCAATTAGATTAATATCTTCATAAGAGATTCATGGGGTGATGACAAGTGGCAATCCAATCCTAGACTAAGATTTGGTCATTTAATGTGACATTAAAGAGGTATGGAGGCTTTGTACTTGATTGCTTGATCTTCAAGAGCAAGATCTAATCACACTCACATCTCTCTCTCTCATTTTCGAAATTACACAGTAAGGTAGAAGAAGAAGAAAAATTGGTTAAGTCTTGCATTGTGATCTAAAGCTCCCACTCATTTTCCCAACTCAAGAGATCAAGTCTAGGTAAGACTTTAAGCTTTGATGGTTCAATCATCTCTAGAACTTAAGTGTTAATGTTTAATGCATGAAAATATTGTTGTTATGGTGACATCTTTAGGATTTTTGGGTGAAGAACTCCAAGGAAAGACATCATCAACTCTTAAGTTTTAAAGTCTTCTACAAAGGTAAGGAATCCCTTAAGTCGGTTCAATCACTTGGAGATAGGCAAATGCTAGGAGATTATGTGAATTAGAAATTTTTATATGAAAAGTATGTGCTATGTTATAGATCTAAAAGTTGGCTCAAAAATCTTTGCTTTGATTTTTGATAAATTTGTTATGCATGTTCATAGCTATTTTATGCATGTATATGTTGTACGTATTTATGCCCATATAGACTTATACTTGTGAAAATATTGAATAAAATCAAGCTAGTCTCTGGCAGTGACTTCCGAAAATTATTGGGAAAATTTGGTAAGGGATTTTGATCCTAATTTTTTTGGACATGTAGATCTATAAGTGTAGAACCTACATATAAAATTTCATAATGATCGGAGTAGTATAAGTATGATTTTCGCAATTTTTTCCAAAACTGGTCCAGAGAGAAAAATATTCCGGACAGCACACTGCCAAGGGCAAAAAGGGAATTTTCTGTGTTTATTCGTGGATCAAAATGACCAAAACTTTTTATGAACATCAAGTACTATAAGTTGGGGTTCTACCATAAAAATTTCAAGTGAAAAAGAGTTCGGGAACTATTTTTACCGGCTCAATCTTTCAGACTGCGCCAAGCTGAAATTTTCTGAAAAAGAATGGTTAGAAACAATTTTGACAAATATTATTTTTGTGTATTATATTAACGTGGAAAATAACTATGTTTTGAAAATTATTATGACTCTATGCTTGGATATTCTGTGATGTGATTAACACTAACTAAGTATGCAAGTTGGGAAAACATTTTTGGATAGGATTGTTGGCTATGGAGTCGTATTACTTAAAGGTGGGTGATGTGTTCCCCACGTGTTACTTAAAGATGGGTGATGTGTTCCCCACGTATTACTTAAAGATGGGTGATGTGTTCCCCACGTGTTACTTAAAGATGGGTGATGTGTTCCCCATGTACGAATTAAAGGTGGGTGATGTGTTCCCCACGTATGAATTTAAGTTGGGAGTTGTGTACTTCACGGGTAAGGTGGGAGAGCTAACCGTAAGATGTCCTAACATTAGAGGTGGGAGTTGTGTACCCCACGGGTGAATTAATGATTGTGTTATATGCTTGAATTACTGAAATAAAGTGAATCTGCTTGTTGTTAGAATGGTTGTAGGTCGATTGCGACTGATGGGTAATGTTATCTTGCCCTGTTATTATTGAAAATTATTTTTGAAACCTTTGTTTATTTTCGAGTGATCATGGATATCCTTACTTAGCCGTCACGCTAACTACACTTCATTGTGTACTTTATCAGATGAAGTCTAGCGTGGGTATGCTCCTGCTTCCGCTTCTGATCCTCCAGCTCTGGCTCATGCTCCTGCCTAGTATACTCCTGGCCCCATTCTCATTCCTGTTCAATCAGTGATACCTATTTTGGTGTCTTGCCCTCGTTAATCCGTTATGTCTCAAGGGAAAAGTCAAGACTGCCCCTTTTCGTGTATATTTCTTTTGTAGCCATGATAATTCTAAGACGGCTAGTAAGGGCGGGAATAGTCCAAACTCTTTGTTAATGGGCTGTAAGAAACTTTTATACTTACATATATATATTCGTAGCTGGTATAGCTACTTTTTCGCTGCCTATATGCATAAATGAGGATATGATGGGTTTTGACGATAAGAAACACGATCCTTGTCTTCTTCCTTCAGCCTGTGCATCTAGAGTGGACTCTTTCTGGATTTGATTGGGTTCAGTCTAGATGTGGCGGTAACTACTCCGGTCGTTCGACGTAACCAAGTCGGGGTGTTACACTTACAATCCAAGGAAGTAATTTAATTCACCCATCATGCTCATTTCAAACCAGTTCTGCATGAGCTTAGAAAATTTCTCAAATAAAGATTTATCAGTATTGCCAAAAATGATATCCTCAACGTAAATGCTTTCTTGATAGGGTATCGTACCCGAGATGCTTGTTTTAACCCGTATAATGCTTTCTTAGTTTATATACCTTGTCAACACTACCTTGTACCTCAAAATTGGGTGGTTTAATTTCTCAATGTATACTTCCGCTTCAAGTAAGCCATTGAGAAATGCGCTCTTTACGTCTATTTGATAGACCATAAAATTCTTGTACGTTGCATATGCTAGGAAAATGCGAATAGCTTCAAGTCTAGCTTGCAACTGGAGCAAAAGCCTCATCAAAATCTATTCCTTCTTCTCGAGAATAGCCTTTTGCAACAAGTCTTGCTTTATTTCTAACAATGGTGTCATCTTCATTTGCTTTGTTCCTAAAGACCCATTTTGTACTAATTGCGTTGTGATCAACAGGCCAGGTCTTGGAACAAGCTCCCAAACATCATTTCTTTGAAATTGATTTAGCTCTTCTTACATGGCTTCAATCCTAATAGGATCACTTAAAACTCCATCTATCTCCTTTGGTTCAACTTGAGATAGGAAACACAAAAACAGTGCTTCCCTTGTAGCTGATCTCACTACAGAAAAAAAGAAGCAAAAATAGCGACGGAAAATTCCATCGCTAGAAAGGGAAAATCCCTCGCTAAATGCCTAAGAGACGGAATCGGTCTGTTGCTAAAAGTGGCGTCGCTAGAATTTTACGACGCAATTTTTTCAGTTGCTAAATTTTTTGATGGATTTTCCCATCGCTAAAACTTAAAAAATTCGTCGTTAATATCTTTCCCGCGATGATTTGAATGATGAATTTTGCAAGCGAATAGAGGCGAAAAATTCCGTTGCTAAATCTACGAACAGATATTCTATAGCTATTTTGTTTCTGTAGGTACCATTTAGCTATAGCTTAGCGACGAAAATTTCGGTCATTATTTCGTTGTCATTCTTTATTGCTAGAAGGTATACAAATTTGCTACGCTTTTTGTTCAATGCTAAATTTTTAAAATTTAAAAAATCTACCAATTAATTAATATCACATATCTATATTAAACCTATAATATAATAATTCAATAATATAACTGTAAAATATATTATATTAAAATTCAATGTCAATAACAATAACAAAAGTATAGCATTATTATAAAGCTACTTCCCAGAAAAATCGCTGGTCTCCACCTGCTTGTTAATAGACTTTTGAAATGCTATTCCTTCGGATGGATCCTTTTCAAAACACCTATAAATACATTCATTCAAATTCAAAGAAGGTCTTGGTCTATTGATGTAAAAAAAAAATTACAAGCTATTCAAGTGTTCTCAACAAGCTCAAAGCAAGACCAGTGAGAGAGATCAGATTTAGAAAGATATATACAAAGTTTTATCTTGTTTAGAAGCTTAGGCTGCTCAAACGCGAAGACATGATGAGAAACAACCTCGAAAATATAGCCAAAGATATATTGTTCAAAAGGGTTGATGAAACTATCATCCCCAATGATAAGAAAATGTCAATCAACCGAGGATATTTAATTTGAAATATTCTCATGCAAATAAGAGAAGGAGATAAGGCGGAGAAGGAAAACAAGTTGACCATCGCTATGAAAAAATTTGAGGATTTCTGAATGGCAAATGGAGAGACTGTAACACCCCAAAATTATTTTTCTCAAAACTCCTATTTTATTAAATTTTTAAACTAAAACTACATTTGTAGTTTTACTTCCTAAAAGAATTTTTGTCAAACAAGAGTATAATTAAATATTGTAAACTCCCTATTTAAAGAAGATTTGATACAAAATATTTATATATTTATCTATGACAAACCTGTGAACCTGATAACCAAACCTTGACCCCAAACTTAATTTCAAAATGAACCTTTCTTATATTTAAAATTCATTATATCATCTTTTACCCGGAATTTACCCAACTTTTGACCCGAAATTATAACTCAAATTTTTTAAATCGCAAAAGGACCAAATTGCCCCTCCTAGTCGTGACATTTCAGCCTAGGGTTTATATGTATATATACATATGTATATATATATATATATATATATATATATGTGTGTGTGTGTGTATGTATATATACATATGTGTGTATGTATATATATGTATGTGTGTATGTATATGTATGTATGTATGTATATATATATGTGTGTGTATATATATATATATATATATATATATATATATGCATATATATATACATATATATATATATATATATATATATATATATATATATATATATATATATATATATATATATATATGGCACCATTCCATCCTTGCCTCCTTCAATCCCTCCCATTTCTTCATCTTCTTCATCAAGTTTGTAGAGGTGGTCTTCAAACTTAGCCAAGCCATTAATAGTGAGATAATCTCCTTATCTTCTCCTTCATTTCTTCCTTTCATCTTCCTCTTTCCTTTCCTGATCTTTTTCACTTTGACCTCCGACTTGTACTGTTTCTAGGTATGCAAGTTTTAAAAACACACACACACACAAAGAGATCTGTTATCATTTTTTACATGTAAGGCACATTAATTATATAATAAATAAGACACATAATTTCACACTATTTTGTATAGAAATTCTCAACAAAGGACACATAAGCATATGTGTGGTTAGCATATGTATGGTTTCTCTACTTCCAATATGTATTAGGTACAGAAAGTTTACCCTTAAGATACAGAATTCATATAAAGAAGGCACATAATTTTAAAATACAATGTACAAAAATTCTCAACAGAAGATGTATGCATCATGTATGTTTTGTCTACAACTTATATGTATGAGGTATATAAAGTTTACCCTTAAGATACAGAATTCGTATAAAGAAGACACATAATTTCACAATACAATGTACATAAATTCTCAACATAACTACTATGTGTTAGCTAGGTACAAAAATTATATAAATAAGACACATACTTTAAACACATGATGTACATAATTTAATAGCAATGTGTACCGTTAAGAAAGTGGTAGGTCCAGTAATAAATACTGCATCTTGTTTCCTCTGCCATGATTCTTCAATGTCAAGGAAGCATTTGATGGTGTAACTACACCAATTCCAATCCTTGATTTTATCAACATTGATTAGTGAATGCAGGATCATATAGTTACTACTTGTGTTTTTGTATCCCTTTAGGAGTGTGGAAACAGAGAATATGACAGATCATAATCCCTTTAATTTTGAACATTTCCCCATGATCGATCTCTCCTTTATATAATCTTGTTTAGCATTTCACTTGTTAATGGCGCCCCTTTATCCAGCTGCCAACGCTCTCTCCATGTAGCAACCAACTCATTGTACTCATTGGTTTCATTTGTACCATTTCCCTCTGTGACAAGGATTTATCCTCTAGGGACACCAAGAGTAGCTTGAACATCTTCCTCCTCTAAAAGCAGCTCCTCCTCTTCGAGCTGTAATGAACATCTAGATACATCAAACTTTTCAAGAATGTACCTTAGCAGTTTGCTATCAAACATGGAGACCTTTAACTTAAGTACTGATTCCAAATCCAATTTCTTTTTAACCTCATGTTGTTCTTGGCTTAAACTACTGACTAGAGTGAACATTCGCTTTTGGGTCATTCGTGTATTCAAGTATTTGATATGTTTTGGTAGATCCTCTTCTTGTTGCTCTTTTCTTGTTCGTTTGGGAGCTCTATTTGGCTAGTTACCATGTGTTGATTTGCTTTTTTTTTTTCATCCCTCTGTTGTTGGTCATCATTCCTTCTTTTGTTTCTTTATTCACCCCTCTGTGGATGTTCTGTTATAGGAATTGAAGTGGATGCTTCATTTTTCCTTCGTTTATACATTTGTTGTATTTCATGTAATAGATTGTTATTGGTAAAAGTAGGCATTGCTGCAATAACTTCAAATATATTAACCAATCAGAGAAACTTCAAATGTAATGTATATTAGCGTTAGGTACAAACAATTAGACCAATCAGTTAAATATGTATATCAGTCTCATAATTGAGAGTCATAAGGCACAAAATTTTATAGCTCAAGACAAAATCTCTCAACATAACACATATACACATTATATATATTTACCACTCTTAAAATGTGATTTCACAAGGCATACAAAAACTCATAACATAATACATAAACATAAGTATAAACAATATCATTTTTGTTTACTCAGGTATATAATTCATGTCTGTAATAAACAAAATTATATAGCTGAAAACATATAAATAGCACATAAACATAAATCTAAACAATATCATTTATGTTTACTCAGGTACATAATTGAAAGTAATAATGCACAAAATTATATAGCTGAATATATATAAACTCTTAACGCAATACACATAAACATAAGTCTAAACAATATCATTTTTGTTTACTCAGGTGCAGAATTCATATTCATAGTGCACAGAATTATATAGCCGAAGACACACAAACTCATAATATAATAGTAATGCTCTGTATGTACTTATTTTAAAATATGATCTGCGATATATGTTTTGTAAGTTAGGTTACATAGTGTCTAAGATTGCAGAAGCGGAAATTCTGTAACCCAAGTTAATTGAAATGGTCATTAATATTGAATTTCATGCTAATGTGGAGAAATTACGTCATTAATGTTCAATTTCATGCCATATGTATTGAAATTATCAATTATTTTCAAGTTTCATAATGTTTCGAACATCGAACAAATAAATGCTTGAAGATTCGCCCTTTTTTTGTTTTTTTTTCTTTAATTTTAAATTTTTTTGATCACATTATAATCTTGTTTTCATAATGGTAATCCAACATTTTTTTTTAAGAACCTATCATTTTATATCATCCTCAACTCAGAGTTCAATACATGGGTGCAAAAGTGATCCTTTCTCAAAAATTGGGCATAAAGCCTTACAAAGCTGGGCATACAAGCCTAATCAAATGACAAAATGGCTATGTTTACACATTATCTCCAAGGCCAAAATGAGCTATCAAAGCCTTTTTTTTTTGTTTGAATGCTCTGAATGTGTTCTGTAAGTCTTTGACAAGTAATTCATTGACAAGAAATGCTTCTTCATTGTTGTGTTGATGTTGTTGCGAAGTTGTTTCTGCTGGGATTTTGCTTATGAATTACAAATGGAAGGAATGTAGTGTAGAAGAAGACGACTTTCCTTTTATATGTAATTAAAAAAAAATTGTAATGGGATTTGGCAAATGGAACAGTGTCTATCTCGTCAAGTTCTACTTAATTAGTAGAATCAATGAAACGTCATCGTAGTGGAGCAAGGTCCACGATATAAACATTGTATAATCGATTGATGTGTTATATTTCAACTAAAAATAATACGAAGTATTACATAGATTTGGAATTAGTATGAACCTTTTTGTCCATTATGGAATGCAATTATAAAATATCTTTTATTTCAGTTAGAAATTTAAATTTATAAAAAAAGTTCACATTTTAAGCGCATCAGCAAATCCTCCGTTTTGAGCAAAAATTAAATATATAATTTTTCTTTGGTAACATACATTACATTGTTTCCTTATTAATCGTTGAATGACAACAATCCAACGAATACGATATTGAATTCCATTCCTAATAATAAAGATTTGATGAATCATGCATTTACAACTCAGTAGCCAAATTAAAATCGCAATCATTAATCGAAAGATTTTTCTCTATATAAATGAATGCCTTTTGTTTTTGCAATTCACATATTGTTTCCAACGTAACCATGGCAAGAAAAAGAGTAAAATTGGCTTTTATTGTGAATAAGAAAAAAAGAAAAAGGTCCTACAAGAAACGAAAGATGGGGGTGTTGAAGATGCTTAATGAGCTGAGCATCCTGTGTGGTGTTGAGGCAGGTGCAGTACTGTACAGCTCTTTTGAGCAAGGTCCGATTGTATGGCCGAGTGTTGAAGGTATGCAACAGACCATTGCCACATTGAAGAACATGCCAGATTTCGCTCATACTCGAAGAATGGTGGACCATGACAACTTCCTTGAAGAGAGGTTTCTGAAATTAGGCACTCAGCTTCTCAATCTGAAGAAAGTGAATAGATTGACGGAGATGGCTTTAGTGATGTATCAGATCTTACAAGGACATCAACTTAATATTTCTCTCAGTTCCGAAGACCTTAACGATTTGGGTTGGGCTATAAACGTATATCTGGAAGAAATTTATAACAAGGTTGAGGGTTCCTCAATCCCAGCATCAGCTCCAACTCCAACTCAGGGAGAGCCCAGCAGCTCAACAAATCCTTAAAATCCTCATAAGCTCCATCTATTATATTATATTGTTCTAGTCCATCCACACATTAGTTGCTTGTCTTTGTTTTTAAATTTTGATGCTATAGCTTGCATGCTTTAAATTTTATATTTTATGTTATTCTGTTTCATTATTAATATAATATTCTGGTTTATTATTAATATAAAACAAGCTGTTTCTTTTTCTTTTTTTTTAATTCTAAAAATGAAAAAATTTGGTATAAATTTGAGCTGCGGAGAATCTTTAGATAAAGTTCATAGTTCATAAATAGTAAATACAATAGGGAGATAACAAGTAGTATATTAGATGACACAATTAATAAAAGAATAATTTGTTGGAGGGTAAAAAATGTTAAGTAGGCTAACAAGCTAAAGCAGGGCGTTTTTTTTTCTCTCTACGGTCCTTAGAGTTTCTGCTCCCATGTTTCTAGCAATTACGGAGGGGCATGGAAAGGATATATATATATATATATATATATATATCATTGCCGCATTAGGGTGGCCTTGGAAGTGGAAAAGCCCCTCAAGAGAAGAATGAAACTCAGTATAGAGGATGGATCTATTGTCTAGCTAGGTGACTTTTAAATATGAACTAATGTATATATGTTATGTAGGTTAAAAGTTCAACAATGCATGTGTACTGGTGTTGCCAATTTAAAGACTATTCCATTTGTTTGACAAATGCTAAGTAGGTTCCTTTTGCATTTATCTAGGTAAACATTTATATGGAATTAGTTCTATCGTATCTTTTACAAATTTTATTAAGGGGAATATAATTAACCATATCTGCACACATCAGTACATGGTAAATTACAGTAGACACAGCTGTATAAATCACGATGCAAAATGATATTGTTGAATTTTATGACTTAGAATAATGTACATTATGTATTAGAATATTGTACATTATGTGTAAAAATAATGAAACTTTTGGGTTACGATAATGTACATTATGTATTAGAATAACGTACATTATGTGTTTAGAATAATGAAACTTCTGGGGTAAGATAATATACCGTATAGACCACGATCCACAGAATAACTATTTTCATTACATCTATCCCATTTTATTTTCCAAGCACTAATTTTTTTTTTATACTCCTTTTGGTTTGCAACTAGAAGAAAATTATTTCAAATTTACTTCATATTTCAAATTTACTTCATTTTGTTGAGATACATATGAATGAGAGAATGGAATTTTTTTAAAATATATTTATTAAACAAAATTTAGTTTAATTATACATTATTTAGATAGATGATTATTTCTTTGTATTGGTGTGTAAAAACATATACCCGATGTTAAGTGAATGATAAAAGGAATTAGCAAATTCTATACTAAGTAATTTAAGTTCATGATTATTAGGATAAGAGGATGAGAAATGTTTGTATTGCATTAATTGAACTTGATTACAAATGTACAATAATAGAGAGTACATATAGAGAGGAGAGTCTCAAATAGACAGGGAAAGGGAGTTATAAACTGACTAAAATACATAGAATCTTAATACTCCGCCTCAAACACATGGTATGTCAGTAACTGTAGCTTGTCCCTAAAAAAAAATAAAAAATCTTGGTCCAGGTAGAGTTTTTGTAAAGATGTCTGCAAGTTGGTCATTTGTAGAGATAAAATTCACTTGAATGTCTCCTGATGCAACCTTGTCTCTAACAAAGTGATAATCAATTTCAACATGTTTGGTGCAAGCATAAAAAATAGGATTCGAACACATGTATGTTGCACCTAAATTATCACACCACAATAGGAAAACAAGCTGACCATTGCCATGAAAAAATTTGAGGATTTTTGAATGGTAATAGAGAAACTATAACACCCCAAAATTATTTTTCTCAAAACTACTCCTATTTTATTACATTTTGAAAATAAAAATACATATGTAATTTAACTTCCGACAAGAATTTTTGTCCAACTAGAGTATAATTAAATATTTTAAACTCCCTATTTTAAAAGATTTGATACAAAATATTTCTATTTCTATATTTATCTAAGACGAACCTGTGAACCTGATAGCCAAACCTGGACCCCAAACTTAATTTCAAAATGAACATTTCTTATATTTAAAATTTATTATATCATATTTTACCCGAGATTGACCCAACTTTTTACCCGAAATTATAACCCGAGATTTTTAAATCGCAAAAGAACCAAATTTCCCCTCATAGTCGTGACATTTCAGCCTAGGGTTTTGTGCCTTATATATATATATATATATATATATATATATATATATATATATATATATATATATATATATATATATATTACATATTAAAAAATTCATAAAGCTTTTTTGAAGCAATAAGGGAATTGAACCCCCTAACATTTTTTAGCATAAGAATACATCTATCAACTAGTCAACATAACATCTTGTGTATATTAATCTATTTTTAGTTATATATAAGTATATAACTATATATACCATAAAAAAATAAAAAAAATAAAAAAAATAAAAAAAAATTAAAAAAGAAAAAAAAAAGCTAAAAACACAAGGCTTCCCACAGGATTCAAACTGGCGACCTTTGGCTAAGCAACACACAGCCCTACCATCTAGTGTAGCTAACTCTCTGTTTATTATATCTGTTTTTATATATTTATATCTAAAACATGTATATATATACATATATACATACAAGGCTATATAGGGGGGGTGAGTGGGGGCAGCTGCCCCCACTGCCCCCAGGGTGGTTCCGTCACTGTATATATATATATGACACGATTCTATCAGTGAGAATATCTCCTTCTTTTTTCCTTCATTTCTTCCTTTCATCTTCCGCTTTCCTTTCCAGATCTTTTTCACTTTGACCTCTCACTTGTACTCTTTCTAGGTATGCAAGCTTTGAAAACAAACACACACACACAGAGATATGTTATCATTTTTTAACATATAAGGCACATTATTCATATAAATAAGACACATAATTTCACACTATAATGTACAGAAATTCTCAACAAAAGAAATATAAGCATATGTATGGTTTCTCTACATCCAATATGCATTAGGTACATAAAGTTTACCCTTAAGATATAGAATTCATACAAAGAATACACATGATTTTACAATACAATGTACAAAAATTCTCAACAGAAGATGTATGCATCATGTATTGTTTGCCTACTACTATAAGTATTAGGTACAAAAAGTTTACCCTTAAGATACAGAATTCAATCATATAAAGAAATGTTAGTCCCGGTTATAACGATGTGAGTCTATTTTGGATCGTGATTTTGAGCTTTTGAATATTTTTGCACACTGAAAATATTTTTTGCTTGCTAATGTTTTTTGCTTTTTCACCCCTGTCCAAATGAAGTTTGAGTGTGACATGCAATGTAGTACGTAAAATAAAGTAGAGAGAGAGAGAAAAGAGTTTTAATAGTGGTTCGGCTGTTAATGAAGCCTACTCCACTCTTCCTCACAACTTGTGAAGGATTGCACTATTCCAATAAGACTAAGGTTCGAAAAATATGTCTTTAGGCTATGAAATTCATAAGATGATCTCCTGATGCCTCAAAAGAATTTTTATAAGTGAGTATAGTTGTTATTAAGCTGCGATCTACGTATTGGTCACGAACCGTAAGAATTTTAGGAGCTGGTATTCGGACCCGATTATCCTAGGAAATGAATTATTAGACACCATACTATTATTCTTGAATTTCTTATTTAATTAAATTAGCCCATAGCAGCAAAAATTTATTTTTGATTGTACATTGTAACCCCTCGTCTTTTCCGATAAGTTTGAGGTTCGGAAAATAGGTCTTTAAGTTATGACATTCATGAAATGATCGCTCGGTGCTTCAAAAGAATTTTTATAAGTGAGTATAGTTGTTATTAAGCTGCGATCGTACGTACCGGTCACGAACCGTAAAATTTTTAGGAGCTAGTATTCGGACCCATTTGTCCTAGGAAATGGATTATTAAGCACCATATTATTATTCTTGAATTTCCTATTCAATTAAATCAGCCCATAGCAGCGAAAATTTATTTTGATCGTACATCGCTAAAATTCCGCGGTGTACCGAACCTAGCCCAATTTTGAGGATTAGACTGGAATAAATTTTTGGTTTCAGAAATTATGGGATTTAGATTATTTTCTACCGAAATTTCATCTGTTTCAACCCCGATCAGTCTAAGCTAAGATATTTTAGCTTATTTTATTATTTTTTCCTTTTGATCTTATCTCATAAGGGAAGAATATAAAAGCTTTGTCTTCATTATTTTTTCCCATTTCCCCTTCACTTTGCCGAAAAGAGAGAGAGAGGGGTGTGATCATCTTCCACCATTGTTTTCCTCTATTAAAACCATAGCCAAATCCTTCTTAAGTCTCAATTTTATTCGGTAAGTTTTCGATATTATTCGGTAAAAAGCTTTGTAATCATTCCTAGGTTATGAATCTATGTTTAATTTCTTGATATGTGATGTTTTGGTGTTGTTTTGGACCTAGGGTTTTAAGGTGAAAATTGGAGCAGGGATAGGAACGGGGCAGGAGTACAACTGGGACATGAGCATGAGCCAGAGCTGGAGGATTAGAAGCAGAAGCAGGAGCATACCCACGCTAGACTTCATCTGATAAGGTACACAATGAAGTGTAGTTAGCACGACGGCTAAGTAAGGAAATCCATGGGTTATTCAAAACTAAATAAAGGTTTTGTAAAATATTTTACATGATAACCCTATACCTTACCCTTTAGCCGAGGTACTACCTACAACAGTTACAAATAACATCTTGCACACATAATAGACAACAATTCATTATCATCTCAACTCATTTTCCTCTAGACGAGGTCATATAATACTCATTTACTTACTCAAAGCATATATTGCTAAACATTTAAGCATATAAGCAAGTAAAGAGAAAATACAATACAAATCTCACACTTTGTTCTCAAATCTTTTCTTTGAAAACTTCCCTCAATGGGACATTCTCTTCACTTTTCACATTTCAGAGATAGATCACCCACAACTTTGGGCATTTTCATCATTCACTTCTCAAAAGAGATCACCCACCACTTTGGGCATTTTCAATACGTGTTACATATCTCCTTTCCGTAGCTACAACGTAACTACATTCATAGTTCAAAATCCTCTTAGTTCCAGATAGTAAGTGAGTGTGAAGCCTTTGGAGTCATTTCTCCTCTTTTGACTGACCACTTGGATCGTTCAACTCGGGTTCAGTGGTCATCGCCCGGTCTAATACTGATCCCCTGGACTTATAGGCGCGTTGGAATGATTCCTAGCTAGCCTCACTAGGTTCATAAGAACGACACCTACCCGAATATGGAGTGACTATACTTAAGTGTGCACACCCCCGCAGGAGACCCTTTTCCTTCCGGGTGATATAGTACTCGGCGAATAGACTTCGCCCACAACAGTATGAACTGGTCATACAATAACATAACCACCATACGGGTGAGGCATTTTTAAGCACATCATTATCCCGTAGGCTACAAAACAAGGTCCTTCACCACTTTTACTAGAACTAAGGTTTGAAAACATTTTCCTCATTTTCCCTTTCCTTGAGTCAAGAATCACTTTTTGGACATTTTCCACAAAATCAAGTCCCACTTTGAAACCAATCACCATTCTCAAAAGTCTTGTCTCTCAAAACATTTTGCTCAACGAATTTCCCATCATCACACTACACATATGTATATATGCATTTAACATGACATTTTCCACATTTATGCATACTCACATAAAGTACACATACCGCACATATATACAGAGATACAACATTTATTTAATTATACATATATACTCATATATGTACACATATATATATATATATATATATAGTTTAAACACACACACATCACATGTGTATAGATATATACATAATACACACATAACTATATATACTACACGTACATACATAGGTTTCATATACATAATACCACCTCCTTATAAGAACATTTCAGCTTGGCGCGGTCTGAAAGATTGAGCCGGTAAAGATAGTTTCCGAACTCTTTTTCACTTGAAATTTTTATGGTAGAACCCTAACTCATAATACTTGATGTCCATAAAAAGTTTTGGTCATTTTGGTTCACGAATTAACACAGAAAATTCCATTTTTGCCCTTGGCAGTGTGCTGTCCGGATTTTTCTTCTCTCTGGACCAGTTTTGGAAAATACTTTGGAAACCATACTTATACTACTCCAAAAATTATGAAATTTTATATGCAGCTTCTACACTTATAGAAATACATGTATTAAAAAAATTGGATCAAAATACCTTACGGATTTTTCCCAGAAATTCTCGGAAGTTACAGCCAGAAATCTGTCTTAGTTTCTTGTCAATATTTTCACAAGTGTAAGCCTATATGGGCATAAATATGATATGTACATGCATATTCAACCATAATCATGTATAGAAACATATTCATAAAACCCCTAATCTCATCATTCACTATCAATTATCTAGTTTCAAATAACCTCAACCAAATAAAGGGATTCCTTACCTTGAATAGGCTTACTAACACTTTAGGAAGCAATTTTAGATCCTTTCTCCAATTTTCACCTTAAAACCCTAGGTCCAAAACAACACCAAAACATCACATATCAAGAAATTAAACATAGATTCATAACCTAGGAATGATTACAAAGCTTTTTACCGAATAATATCGAAAACTTTACCGAATAAAATTGAGACTTAAGAAGGATTTGGCTATGGTTTTAATAGAGGAAAACAATGGTGGTGAAGATGATCACACCCTCTCTCTCTCTTTTCGGCAAAGTGAAGGGGAAATGGGAAAAAATAATGAAGACAAAGCTTTTATATTCTTCCCTTATGAGATAAGATCAAAAGGAAAAAATAATAAAATAAGCTAAAATATCTTAGCTTAGACTGATCGGGGAAACAGATGAAATTTCGGTAGAAAATAATCTAAATCCATAATTTCTGAAACCAAAAATTTATTCCAGTCTAATCCTCAAAATTGGGGCTAGGTTCGGTACACCGCGGAATTTTAGCGATGTACGATCAAAATAAATTTTCGCTGCTATGGGCCTGATTTAATTGAATAGGAAATTCAAGAATAATAATATGGTGCTTAATAATCCATTTCCTAGGACAAATGGGTCGAATACTAGCTCCTAAAAATTTTACGGTTCGTGACCGGTACGTACGATCGCAGCTTAATAACAACTATACTCACTTATAAAAATTCTTTTGAAGCACCGAGCGATCATTTCATGAATGATAAACTTAAAGACCTATTTTCCGAACCTCAAACTTATCGGAAAAGACGAGGGGTTACAATGTACAATCAAAAATAAATTTTTGCTGCTATGGGCTAATTTAATTAAATAAGAAATTCAAGAATAATAGTATGGTGTCTAATAATTCATTTCCTAGGATAATCGGGTCCGAATACCAGCTCCTAAAATTCTTACGGTTCGTGACCAATACGTAGATCGCAGCTTAATAACAACTATACTCACTTATAAAAATTCTTTTGAGGCATCAGGAGATCATCTTATGAATTTCATAGCCTAAAGACATATTTTCGAACCTTAGTCTTATTGGAATAGTGCAATCCTTCACAAGTTGTGAGGAAGAGTGGAGTAGGCTTCATTAACAGCCGAACCACTATTAAAACTCTTTCTCTCTCTCTCTACTTTATTTTACGTACTACATTGCATGTCACACTCAACTTCATTTGGACAGGGGTGAAAAAGCCAAAAAACATTAGCAAGCAAAAAATATTTTCAGTGTGCAAAAATATTCAAAAGCTCAAAATCACGATCCAAATAGACTCACATCGTTATAACCGGGACTAACATTTCTTTATATGATTGAATTCTGTATCTTAAGGGTAAACTTTTTGTACCTAATACTTATAGTAGTAGGCAAACAATACATGATGCATACATCTTCTGTTGAGAATTTTTGTACATTGTATTGTAAAATCATGTGTATTCTTTGTATGAATTCTATATCTTAAGGGTAAACTTTATGTACCTAATGCATATTGGATGTAGAGAGAACCATACATATGCTTATATTTCTTTTTTTGAGAATTTCTGTACATTATAGTGTGAAATTATGTCTTATTTATATGAATAATGTGCCTTATATGTTAAAAAATGATAACATATCTGTGTGTGTGTGTTTGTTTTCAAAGCTTGCATACCTAGAAAGAGTACAAGTGAGAGGTCAAAGTGAAAAAGATCTGGAAAGGAAGCGGAAGATGAAAGGAAGAAATGAAGGAAAAAAGAAGGAGATATTCTCACTGATAGAATCGTGTCATATATATATATACAGTGACGGAACCACCCTGGGGGCAGTGGGGCAGCTGCCCCCACTCACCCCCCCTATATAGCCTTGTATGTATATATGTATATATATACATGTTTTAGATATAAATATATAAAAAACAGATATAATAAACAGAGAGTTAGCTACACTAGATGGTAGGGCTGTGTGTTGCTTACCAAAGGTCGCCAGTTTGAATCCTGTGGGAAGCTTGTGTTTTTAGCTTTTTTTTTTCTTTTTTAATTTTTTTTTATTTTTTTATTTTTTTTATTTTTATGGTATATATAGTTATATACTTATATATAACTAAAATAGATTAATATACACAAGATGTTATGTTGACTAGTGATAGATGTAAGAGAAAATACAATACAAATCTCACACTTTGTTCTCAAATCTTTTCTTTGAAAACTTCCCTCAATGGGACATTCTCTTCACTTTTCACATTTCAGAGATAGATCACCCACAACTTTGGGCATTTTCATCATTCACTTCTCAAAAGAGATCACCCACCACTTTGGGCATTTTCAATACGTGTTACATATCTCCTTTCCGTAGCTACAGCGTAACTACATTCATAGTTCAAAATCCTCTAGTTCCAGATAGTAAGTGAGTGTGAAGCCTTTGGAGTCATTTCTCCTCTTTTGACTGACCACTTGGATCGTTCAACTCGGGTTCAGTGGTCATCGCCCGGTCTAATACTGATCCCCTGGACTTATAGGCGCGTTGGAATGATTCCTAGCTAGCCTCACTAGGTTCATAAGAACGACACCTACCCGAATATGGAGTGACTATACTTAAGTGTGCACACCCCGCAGGAGACCCTTTTCCTTCCGGGTGATATAGTACTCGGCGAATAGACTTCGCCCACAACAGTATGAACTGGTCATACAATAACATAACCACCATACGGGTGAGGCATTTTAAGCACATCATTATCCCGTAGGCTACAAAACAAGGTCCTTCACCACTTTTACTAGAACTAAGGTTTGAAAACATTTTCCTCATTTTCCCTTTCCTTGAGTCAAGAATCACTTTTTGGACATTTTCCACAAAATCAAGTCCCACTTTGAAACCAATCACCATTCTCAAAAGTCTTGTCTCTCAAAACATTTTGCTCAACGAATTTCCCATCATCACACTACACATATGTATATATGCATTTAACATACATTTTCCACATTTATGCATACTCACATAAAGTACACATACCGCACATATATACAGAGATACAACATTTATTTAATTATACATATATACTCATATATGTACACATATATATATATATATATATATAGTTTAAACACACACACATCACAGTGTATAGATATATACATAATACACACATAACTATATATACTACACGTACATACATAGGTTTCATATACATAATACCACCTCCTTATAAGAAATTTCAGCTGGCGCGTCTGAAAGATTGAGCCGGTAAAGATAGTTTCCGAACTCTTTTTCACTTGAAATTTTTATGGTAGAACCCTAACTCATAGTACTTGATGTCCATAAAAAGTTTTGGTCATTTTGGTTCACGAATTAACACAGAAAATTCCATTTTTGCCCTTGGCAGTGTGCTGTCCGGATTTTTCTTCTCTCTGGACCAGTTTTGGAAAATACTTTGGAAACCATACTTATACTACTCCAAAAATTATGAAATTTTATATGCAGCTTCTACACTTATAAACTACATGTATAAAAAAAATTGGATCAAAATACCTTACGGATTTTTCCCAGAAATTCTCGGAAGTTACAGCCAGAAATCTGTCTTAGTTTCTTGTCAATATTTTCACAAGTGTAAGCCTATATGGGCATAAATATGATATGTACATGCATATTCAACCATAATCATGTATAGAAACATATTCATAAAACCCTAATCTCATCATTCACTATCAATTATCTAGTTTCAAATAACCTCAACCAAATAAAGGGATTCCTTACCTTGAATAGGCTTACTAACACTTTAGGAAGCAATTTTAGATCCTTTTTCAATCAGTGGTACCCATTTTGGTCTCCTGCCTTCGTTAATCCGTTATGCCTCAAGAGAAAAGTCAAGTCTGACCTTTTTGTACATATCTTTTGTAGCCATGACAGTACTAACATGGCTAGTAAGAATGGGAATAGTCCAAACTCTTTGTTAATGGGTTGTAAGAAACTCTTATATATATAAATATTCGTGGCTAGTATAGCTACTTTTTGTTTCTTCCTGCTGCAAGGTATATACATGGCTATGTCAAGTAGAGTGTGTGTATGTGTGAGGTTTTCTTCTTTAGCCTGTGCACCTAGAGTGAACTCCGTCTGGTCTTGGCTGGGTTTAGTCTAGGTGTGGCGGTGACTCTCCGGATGTACGGTCAGGTAGATCCGGGGTGTTACATACATCGCGAAATTTCGCGGTGTACCGAACCTAGCCCAATTTTGAGTTTCAGTCTGGGATAAATTTTTGGTTTTGAAAATTATTTGAATTAAATTAGTTTCTACCAAGAATTCACCTGATTTAATCCCGATCAGTCTAAGCTAAGATATTTTTTCAAGAGCAAACCATAGGAAAGTGACATTTGTCACAATTATTTACCACATGTTGGGGTGGACTAGTCAACCAAGTGAGATCCAAATATAAAGCCATTTTTTTCCATTTCCTTCTTCATTTGGACGAAAATTGCAAGAGAAGAGAGAGAGAGAGAGATCATCTTTTCCTCCATTAAAGCTCCAAGACTCCATAGCTAGCATTTCTTCACAACTCTCAAGCTTTTCGGTAAAACTCCAATTTTATTCGGTAGATAGCTTTATTTTTATCCTAGAACATGAATCTAAGTTAAGATTTCTTAAAATCATGTGTTATGTTGTTGATGAAATTTTAGGGTTTTAAGGTGAAATTAGGGAAAACCAACTCCAAGGATTTTCTATTGAATTAGAAACCTGGTTAAGGTAAGGAATCCCTTTAATTGGTTGAGGTTGTTTGAAAGTAGATAATTGATAGCTTGGTTGAAATATGATGAGTTCTAGGTGGAATTTTTGTGTACATGATGTATGTATATATATATATGAAATTGTATTTTTCATAATGCATATGTACAAAATGTTGTGTTGGTATGAGGTGGTTGTTAATGTGCCTAAATACTTAAGTTAAGCATACTATGTATATTATAATATGTATGTAATGTATGTACGTGTAGTGTAATATATATATATATATATATATATATATATATATATATATACACATACGGTTTTCATACATATACATAATACACACACACACACACATACACACACACACATACAAATATGTACACAATACGTATAAATATATATATATATATATATATATATATATATATATATATATATATATATATATATATACACACACACGTGTGATGTGTGTGTATTTAAACCGTATATATATGTACATATATGGGAATGTATTTATTAATAAAATGTTGTATTATGTATATATACATGGTAAAATGTCACATTTTGAGTATAGCTTATGGTATGTATAAACCGTAAATATATATGTTGTTAGTAAGAAGTGTAATGCTATGTAGTTAGGCACATGAGTTATGTAGGTAGTGTTACATATGTGTGAACTTATAAATAGTATAAGGAAGTAGCATTATGTGCTTGTAAAGAATAAATATATTTTGTGTGTTATGCCTATGTTGAGGTTGGGAAGTGTATATGTTATATGCATTGAGATGTATGTGTCAAATATGAGAATTATGTGAAAAATGTGGGGTTGAAAGTGTAGAATTGTTACACTTGAATTACCATTGTGAAAGATTGTTAGTGGATTATCCAAATGTTTTGCAAAAGAAAAGGAGAATTTTTGAATTGGGTTAAAGGGAGAATTAATTCCCGAGTATTGGAATTGACCCAAGTACGTCCAAAATATTTTCAATGCAAGAAAGGAAAGAGTGGAAAAATGTTTTCAAACCTTAGTTCTAGTAAAAGTCGTGAAGGACCTTGTTAACCTACGGGATAAAGATGAGCTTAAAGTGCCTATCCCGCATGGTAGTTATGTGTATGATCATTCATACTGTGGACGAAGTCTATTCACCGAGTACTATATCACCCGGAAGGAAAAGGTACTCCTACGGGGGTGTGCACACTTAAGTATAGTCACTCTATGTACGAGTAGGTGTCGTTCTTATGAGCCTAGTGAGGCTAGCTAGGAATCATTCCAACGCTCCTATAAGTCCAGGGGATCAGTATTAGACCAGGCGATGACCACTGAACCCGAGTTCAATGATCGAAGTGGTCAAAAGTGGAGAAAGGACTCCAAAGGCCTCACACTTTCTATCTAGAACCAAGTGGATTTTGAAATATGAATGTAGTTACGCTGTAGCTACGGGAAAGAGATATGTGACAAGTATTTAAATACCCAAAGGTTGTGGGTGATCTCTCTTTGAAAAGTGAAAAGTGATGAGAATTACCTTATGAGGGAAAGGTTTTACAAATAAAGTGATTGAGAGTAAAAATGTGGGATTTGTGTTTTTTTTTTTCTCATTACTTACTTGCATGCTTAAATGTTTAGCAATACATTCTTTGGGTAAGTAAATAATTATTAAATGACCTCGTCTAGAGGGGAAATGATTCGAAATGATATTGGATTTTGCCATTGTGTGTGCAAGTTGCCATTTATAACTGTTGTAGGTAGAATCTCTACCGATGAGTAAGGTATAGGGTTTTCTATGTCACAATTTTTTTCAAAACCATTATTTAGTTTTGAATAACCCATGGATATCCTTACTTAGCCGTCGTGCTAACTGCACTTCAATGTGTTTTATTAACAGATGTCATCTAGTGTAGGCTCCAGTAGCCCGATGAGCTCTAGACAGGATGGAAGTGGATGTCGATGTTGTAAGTTTAGCCTGTGCGTTTAGGTATAGGAAAGATACCTAAGCGTGGCGGTAACACCCAGTTTTCTGCTGGTTAGATGCTTCCGCAATGTATTATTAGGGATTTTGTAATAAATCCAAGATGTGAGAATTAGGGTGTTACATTATCTCCTTTACAATGTGCTCCTTTGATCACTAAGCCCGACAGTCACATTTGATTAGGTTTTTCAACTTCTCCAAAGTCTACTCCGCCTCTTTCTACTTCTCCAAGTAGAGATTGGTTGGAATGGTCGAAAATGTTTCTCCAACTTGAGAGTCTTGTGATTGATCTTCTTGATACAACACTTGAGCTTCACAAGATCTCTTTGTAATCTGGATCGTGATTTTGAGCTTTTTAATATTTTTGCACACTGAAAATATTTTTTGCTTGCTAATGTTTTTCGCCTTTTCAACCCTGTCCAAATGACGTTTGAGTGTGACATGCAATGCAGTACGTAAAATGAAGTAGAGAGACAGAAGAGTTTTTATTGTGGTTCGGCTGTTAACGAAGCCTACTCCACTCTTCTTCACAACTTGTGAAGGATTGCACTATTTTCTCCTTGATTACATTATCTCCTTTACAATGTGCTGCTTTGATCACTAAGCCCGATAGTCACATTTGATTAGGTTTTTCAACTTCTCCAAAGTCTACTCCGCCTCTTTCTACTTCTCCAAGTAGAGATTGGTTGGAATGGTCGAAAATGTTTCTCCAACTTGAGAGTCTTGTGATTGATCTTCTTGATACAACACTTGAGCTTCACAAGATCTCTTTGTAATCTGGATCGTGATTTTGAGCTTTTTAATATTTTTGCACACTGAAAATATTTTTTGCTTGCTAATGTTTTTCGCCTTTTCAACCCTGTCCAAATGAGAAGGAGCAACGGTATTTATAGGTGTGAATTTTCAGATTCGTTGGAGGGAACCTGAAATTCAAATCCCTATTAACCAGTGTGTAATATCCAATGGGTAATGTTTAACCTTTTGACAATGTCAGTACTTTCTAGCCGTTTGTTCACTTTTATGTCAGGACAATTTGTCTTTTGTCTCACAAAAAAGGACAATCATTTAATGCTCCTTGGGATCGTTACCTAGGATCCATTTTGACATTCAGGTTATACCCAACCTCAAGGCTATGGACAAGACAAGTCTCAGAGAATGTCTAATGCCTTGGGTACTTGTGAGAATGATTGACTTTATCATTCTTCCATCATATCCTCGAATCAATCAACTTTGATTGTTCGGTTTCAAGAGTTCAGTCCTTACATTCTTCGGCCTAAAATTTTAACAGTCTTCAGTCTTCGTGTCTTCAATCTTCAAGTCTTCGTGTCTTCAAGCCTTCGGCTTGAATTCTTTCACTCGAAGTGAAATGTAAGGACTCGTCCAATAATTATTTCTAGACAGGATTCGTCATTCTAAACATCAAAAAGACAAAGTAAAGATTGGGGGGGGGGGGGTCTCCTCGGGTCTTTGGTATCATCAAAATCAATGATTCGGAGTTCCTAACAATTTCTCTCTTTTTTATGATGCCAACACCTACACTCGCGCCATTTGGCTACTTGTATCCAAGAAAGGATTTTTATTATCATAGCCGAATAGTTAGAGGTTAACAATTCATGTCCAAGGAGTAAAAGTTCTAGATAAAACACACACAGAAACTTTGATAAGCACCAACTATGATTAGTGTTTAGGAAAGTATGCTTGCATGAGGACAAGCAAGGTTTAAGTGTGGAAACTTTGATAAGCACCAAGAATAGCACTTATAAGGGGTCTTTATTAGATTAAAAGCGCATCGTTTTAACATCCGATTACAACAATTGCATGCATTTTAGCTCAAATGCGATTAAAACCTTCTAACAACATTTCTAGAAAGAGTTTTGAAGTATTTCACAGGTTGGAGAGGGATTTGAAGCTAAAATAGAGCAAAAGACAAACAAGCCAAAATGCAGTAGCGTCCCACGCAGCCTCACATGTGTGTGGCTGAGCGTGGAATTATTCAAGAGAGCCACCACGCCACTCACACGCGTGTGAGCAAGCATGGTCGGGCCAAGGGCAATTTTGGGAATTTGTCTCCTTTTTGTCACCTATATAAATCCCTTTTGCCCTAAACCTAAGAGGGGGAGACTAGATCAGAAAATTGATAGAAGAGGGTAGAATAGATTTAGGGGGTTTTCTCCCCTCTTGGGAGAAAATTCCTTTCTTTCATAAGTTTTAGAATAGATCAAGGGCAAGAGAGGAGATTGAATTTTCAAGATCAAGGCTGTAAAGATCCCCTTTTCTAAAGGGTGGTAATCATTCTCTTCATTTTCTAATTCAATACTTGTTTCTTTGAATTTTCCTTTCTCTTTCTTGTTTCTCTAGTATGTTAGAGTAGATTAGATAGGGGATTGGTGGCCCCATGGTAGATCTATGTGGATGTTTAATAATATTGTTTTGATTTGTAAATTGCTTGTTTCTTGGATGTTGGACTTGTGTGGATGATGTTCCTCAAGCTAGCTTTGTGCCTTTTGTGGCCACATTAGGTAGCAAACCCAAAGGAAGTGAGTGTGTGCGCGATAGCGGCCACTCACGAGTCTAACTCACCCACATCTCCGCTCTTAGTCCGAAAGGACAAGATCCGAGAGGAGTGGTAGACAAAGTGTTCGATGAAATGCCCCAACCGAATGAGGATGTGGGAGTCCAAAGTGTGACGCCACTTGGTGATATGCCACGAACTCCCTAGTCTATTCCACAACTTGCACTGGCAAAATAATCCAAAGATAAACCACATGGAAAAGCCTAAAGCCTCAATCTCCACTTTACTTTTCTTTATTTTACACAACCACTATCAACATTCCCCTTCTTACAAATGAATCCAACCCTTAGCACTCCCGTAACTCTTTCTCTTCAACCTCTTAGATGCCAACACAATAACTCGATTCCCATTCGTCATCCTTCACCTTCGTTTTATCACTTCACCTTCACTCCTACTATACACACAACACCAGCAGTGATTGGTATGTTGTTTGCGCCTTCAAGCTCTCTCAAGAATTTTTCAAAAACTTCTTATCCTTCTTGTTGCTTCTGGAAGATTTCTTTATCATTCTTCATTTTCTCAAAGATTCGCTCATTTTGATTCTTCAAGTATTCGATTCTGTCCTTTGCCGACTTCTCTTTCCAAAAGGGTGGAATGTTGCAGTCTTTGTGCATTTGTTTATACATTTCTGGATGTTCTGTTATAGGGATTAAAGTAGATGCTTCATTTTTCCTTCGTTTATACATTTGTTGCATTTCATGTAATAGATTGTTGTTGGTAAAAGTAGGCATTGCTGCAATAACTTCAAATATATTAACCAATCAGAGAAACTTCAAATGTAATCACTACAAGAAAAATGTACATAGACAACACTAAAAATACAACAGTTTTGACAAAAGTTTTGGATAAAACCGTTGTCTTTGTCACAACACTTTTATCAAAGACAACGGTTTTTACTGAACCGTTGTCTTTAGTATGTTGTCTTTGTGCATTTTTTCAAAAGACAACACCGCATAGACAACGGTTTTTAACGGTTGTCTATGTGCATTTTTTTAAATAAAAGACAACGGTTTTATGTCACCGTTTTCGTTCGTGTGTTGTCGTTAAATGCACTTGAATACACAACACTACAAAGATAACAGTTTTTTAAAACCGTTGTCTTTGCGCGTTTATTTTTATTTTTAAAAAAAAACAACGGTTTTATTTAAGCGTTGTCGTTTGTGTGTTGTCTTTAATCACACTTGAATAGACAACACTTCAAAGACAATTGTTTATTCAAATCGTTGTCTTTGGGCATCTGGTTTTTTTTAGACAACGATTTTATTTAACCGTTGTCGTTTGTGTGTTGTCTTTAAGTGCACTTGAATACACAACACTACAAAGACAACGGTTTTAAAGAATAGAAAATGTATATATACTATACAGCAGACTACTGCCTGCTGTATAGTATATAAACATATGATGTATTATGGCCTATGGGGCCCCCAATTTGCAATGTTAGGGGCCCTGTGCAATGGCCCTGCTTGAATACACACCACTACAAAGACAATGGTTTTTTAAAATCGTTGTCTTTATGCGTTTATTTTTAAAAAAAAAAAAAAAAAACAACGGTTTTATTCAACAATTAGACCACTCAGTTAACTATGGATATTAGGCACATAATTGGGAGTCATACGGCACAAAATTTTATAGCTCAAGTCAAAATCTCTCAACATAACACATGTACATATTATATATATATATATACCAATCTTGAAATGTGATTTCACAAGGCGTACAAAAACTCATAACATAATACACAAACATAAGTATAAACAATATCATTTTGGTTTACTCAGGTATGGAATTCATGTTCGTAATGCACAAAATTATGTATTTGAAGACACATAAACTATTAACATATTGCACATAAACATAAATCTAAACAATATCATCATTTCTGTTTACTCAGGCACAAAATTGAAATTCATAATGCAAAGAATTATATAGCTGAAGATACATAAACTCTTAACATAATACATATAAACATAAGTCTAAACAATATCATTTTTGTTTACTCAGGTGTAGAATTCGTATTCATTGTGCACAGAATTATATAGCCGAAGACACACAAACTCATAATATAATAGTAATGCTCTGTATGTACTTATTTTAAAATATGATCTGCGATATATGTTTTATATGTTAGGTTACATAGTGTCTAAGATTGCAAAAGCGGAAATTCTATAACCCTAGTTAATTGAAATGGTCATTAATATTGAATTTCATGCTAATGTGGAGAAATTATGTCATTAATGTTCAATTTCATGCCATATGTATTGAAATTATCAATTATTTTCAAGTTTCATAATGTTTCGAATTTTACGACGCAATTTCTTCCATTGCTAAATTTTGTGATGGATTTTTCCATCGCTAAAATTAAAAAAATCGTCGTTAATATATTTTCGGCGACGATTCGAATGACAAAATTTGCAAGGGAATAATGACGAAAAATTCCATTGCTAAATTTACCAACAGATATTCCGTAGCTATTTTGTTTCTGTAGGTACCATTTAGCTACAACTTAGAGATGAAAATTTCTGTCATTTAGCTACGCTTTTTGTTCGGTGCTAAATTTTTAAAATTTAAAAAAAAAATCTACCAATTAATTAATATCACATATCTATATTAAACCTATAATATAATAATTCAATAATATAATTGTAAAATATATTATATTAAAATTCAATGTCAATAACAATAACAAAAGTATAGCATTATTATAAAGCCACTTCCCAGAAAAACCGCTGGTCTCTACCTGCTGGTCAATAGATTTTTGAAATGGGTTTCCTTCTGATGGATCATAATGTTTCGAACTTCAAACAAATAAATTTTTGAAGATTCGCCTTTTTTTTTTTGTTTGAATGCTCCGAATGTGTTCTGTAAGTCTTTGACAAGTAATTCGTTAACAAGAAATGCTTCTTCATTGTTGTGTTGATGTTGTTGCGAAATTGTTTCTGTTGGGATATTGCTTATGAATTACAAATGGAAGGAATGTAATGTAGAAGAAGACGACTTTCTTTTTATATGTAATTAAAAAAATGTAACGGGATTTCGCAAATGGAACAGTGTCTGTCTCATCAAATTCTACTTAATTAGTAGAATCAATGAAACGTCGTCGTAGTGAAGCAGGGTCCACGATATAAACAATGTATAATCGATTGATGTGTTATATTTCAACTAAAAATAATACGAAGTATTACATAGATTTGAAATTAGTATGAACGGTTTTGTCCATTATGGAATGCAATTATAAAATATCTTTTATTTCAGTTAGAAATTTAAATTTAAAAAAAAAAGTTCACATTTTAAGCGGCATCGTGTGCGATGTTGAGGCAGGTGCAGTACTACAGCTCTTTTGAGCAAGGTGCGATTGTATGACCGAGTGTTGAAGGTATGCAACAGACCATTGCCACATTGAAGAACATGCCAGATTTCGCCCAAACTCGAGGAGTGGTGGACCATGACAACTTCCTTGAAGAGAGGTTTCTGAAATTAGCTTAGGCACTCAGCTTCTCAATCTGAAGAAAGTGAATAGATTGACGGAGATGGCTTTAGTGATGTATCAGATCTTACAAGGACATCAACTTAATATTTCTCTCAATTCCGAAGACCTTAACGATTTGGGTTGGGCTATAAACGTATATCTGGAAGAAATTGATAACAAGGTCGAGGCTTCCTCAATCCCAGCATCAGCTCCAACCCAGGGAGAGCCCAGCAGCTCAACAAATCCTTAGAATCCTCATAAGCTCCATCTATTATATTATATTGTTCTAGTCCACCACACATCAGTTGCTTGTCTTTGTTTTTAAATCTTGATGCGTAGGTTATATTATATTGCTATAGCTTGCATGCTTTAAATTTTCTATTTTATGTTATTCTGTTTCATTATTAATATAAAACAAGTTGTTTCTTTTTATTCTAAATTGAAAAGATTTGGGTATAAATTTGAGCTACGGCCTGAGAATCTTTAGATAAAGTTCATAGTTCATAAATAAATAGAAAATACAATAGGGAGATAACAAGTAGTATATTAGATGACACAATTAATAAAAGAATAATTTGTTGGAGCTTAAAAAGTTATATAACAAGCTAAAGCATGGAGCGCAAAAAATATTAAGTAGGCTACAGTGTGGCTCAATCTCATGACCTCCCATATGGGAGAGTCACTACATGCCATCTAAACACAAAGTGTTTGGCTCATGCAATTATGTTGTTTATTTGAATAGTAATTGAAGATTTATATATACTTAATTATAAGTGTCATAAAACTTAAATTGTATAGTTCAATAGATTATACATGTATAAGCTGCGCTAAATGTTTGTTCTTTTTACAAGTCTATCTTATACTAATATTGGCAAATGTAATTATTAGAATATTGATTAAAAAAAAGTTTTTTTTTGTCATTTAATCAATTATAGTATAATTATCATAAAAGAGTTCACTACTCATATAAATTTGCTATTGTTTTCTTTGTAAATTTCAATAATGTGAATAATACGACATGAGAATCTTTCAAGTTTCAAGTTGGATAATCCCAAAGAACATATTTCCTTCTCAATGACAATGTGTGATCCTTGTACTGTTGCGTAGTAGTCGTGACACTACAATGTAATTGCATGTAAACATATGGAGAAACTATGTAGTAGTCATTCTGACTTCCTCCTGAATCAGAGGAACAGCTGGAGAAACTAGAACAGCTGTAAGATGAATCATGACTTGACTCTGGAGCACCACCCCACACCCAAAACAACCCATCTTGACTGAATTCACCAGCTGATTTTTTTCCTTAGTTTCTTTGGTCTCCAAACTTGCATAGGAACAAAAAACTTATAAAGGTTGTGAGATTACACATTGAAAGGATAGTTTCCTCATTGCAAACTCTTAGCTTCCTTGCCTTCCAAATTGCCCTATAACCTTGTTGATCACTGACATAAAATCCCTCCTTACTGCACACCTTATTGTTGAACTTCTTCATCATCAAATCTGGGTGGTCTTTTAATTCAGTTGCATACCTCTTAGCAACAAGAGTAGATTTCACCATTCTATTCTCCCAAACCCAAGGACACCCTTCATGTTCATCTGTCATGTTTAAAATCCTCCATAACAGTGAGTTAACTACTTTTTCCTCAGTCCTATTCTCCATGGGCAACCCTCTTATGTACACTTAACAATGACCCTAGCCTTGTCATTTTTTAGTGTTTTAATTTCTTTGCCATTATTGAAGGTATAATTCTGCACAGCTTCTCTAAACTAGTTTTTTTATGCAAATGTCATGCCTAAAGTGAAATGGAGGTCTTTCATGTCTATTGCAGGTCTAAACATAGGCCACTTACCCTCACAATCACTGTCAGAATCCACTAGTGACTCCTCATCAGAATAATTGATTTCATCACAATTCTTTGGGATGTTCTTTGTTTGAGCTAATGTTTGTACTTTAGTCTCCCTTTCTTGGTTTGCTCTCAACTCATCCCCAACCTCTACACCAACCTCATCATCTACCCCCATAAATTAAACTTCAACCTCCCTTTCCCAATCACTATCTAGCTCAAGTATTTCCATTTATGCATCAATCAAGCCTAATTCATCTAGTGTTTCTACCTATATCTCCAAATGCTTTCCCGAGTTATCCTCATTCAATACTGCTATTGCATCATTGTCTGATTGTAGTAACTTCAATCTTTCATTCCAAAAACAATAAATTTGAACTCCTACTTCAGAATACCCTAACTGCTTTATCCTATCTTTCAACCCATCTAGACACACTTCCTTAGCTAGCTTCCATTCTCTCATATATTTCATAATCACCACCCAAATATTTTACTTCACCAACCCTATTTATGATCCCATTATGAAAAAGCATATATGAAAATGGATTAACTCCATCTGCTGTAAAGCAACCATTTACATGCAACAGTCAACATAGTGGTCCACACAGAACACACTACAATATTCACATGACATAAATGGTCCCCACAGAAATTAAAACATACGAATCTACATCCTACAATAAACAATAGGGTCACCTTGTGTGAGACCGTCTCACGGATCATTGTTCGTGAGACGGGTCGGGTCGGGTCAAAACACCATGCAAATGTCATACTTATATGTGCAAATGTCATACTTATATGATCAAATATAACACTAATCAAGAATACAATTTTTGTTACTTATAAGAGAAAAAGTAATACATTTTTCTTAATAAGTAATGTTGACAAGTGCCCCTTACTTATAAGGGCAAATATAATTCTTTTGAGGAAAAATGTAATACTTTTAAATCGAAATGTAAAAGAATTGTATTTTCCCTTAAAAGTATTACATTTATTCTTATAAGTAACAAAAATTTTATTCCTGATTAGTATTACATTTGAGCAAATAAGTATGACATTTGTGCATATAAGCGTTACATTTGCATCTTGACCCGACCCGACCCGTCTCGTCTCATGGTGAGACGGTCTCACACAAGTTTTTGCCTAAACAATAATCAACATATTGGTCCACATATAATCAACACAAAAGTCTAATTTTGTTTATTCAACTATTTACCAAATTACCAAACACCCCAAAAATCGCAAACGTTAGTAAAGTTTAAAAAAAATGAAAAAATTAATGCTTAGGATTTTGTCAATCATAAAATGATTAATCTTTTAAAAAAATGGGCTACAAAAAACGCACTCAAAAACCATATCAATGAGATGCCCTTTAGGGGGCGTTTGGTTCACGGAATCTTGGATTACCCCAAGTAATAGGATTACCTCCAGGAAGGTAATGTGAGATTTTGGGAATGTAAGATTACCTGATGTGTTTGGTTTGGATTGTGGAATATAATATTACTTTGTTTGGTTAAGAGTTATATTTTAGGTTATATGAGACAATTTACTATAATGTCCTTATATATATATATATATATATATATATATATATATATATATATATATATATATATATATATATATTTATTTATTTATTTATTTATTTATTTGTGTGCCTTTATTGTTTGTATTTTTATTTATTTATATGTATGAATGTATTGATGCTTAATATTAAAAAAAATAAATATATAAATATACACACATGTATATTTGATTATATAAACATATATTTATTTTATATATGTTATTATGTTATTATATATATATATATATATATATATATATATATATATATATAAAAGAATTAGTTAATAGGGGCAAAGTTGGAATAATCCAAGGTAATCTTAGATTACCTAAAAAAACGGGGGTAATCACATTACCTTGAAACATTACCGCCACATCAGCTTTGAGGTAATATAACATTACCAGGTAATCTCATAACTTGAAACAAACAAGGTAATATAACATTACCAGACTCAGATTACCTAGGTAATCTAAGATTACCCGAACCAAACGGCCCCTTAGGGTTTTTATCATGTGCAGTAGCAAATGAAAATTCATAAAATAATAACGTTTGAAATAACAGCTAACACTAATGAAGTTTAAGCCAACTAAAAATCCCACCTCAGTCAAGGTCTTTATCAGCAAAGTGATCATCCCCAAGGTTCCACAGATCCAGACACTCACCACGTTTAGGAAATTTAAACTTCTTAGCCGAGGGACCAGACTCCCTCTTCTTCTTAGCCCCTCCAACAGATTGGGCTTCCTGAGAGCGTTGTAAGGATTTATCCTCACTAGCCATATTGGTTTTGGGCACAACTAATTCTTCCTTAGGTTCACTTATTATTAGCTTTGTGCCAAATTGATCTTGAGGTTGCCCATTTGTTGGGGATTCCATTGTCTTTGAACACTCCTTTGTCTTCCCAGCATTGGCACAACATACATTCTTCTTCATGATCACCACAGGGGAAGGGGAAGGTAAAGGTTTCTTCTGCTGTTTCTTTTTAGCCAAACTTCATATACAATTAAAAAAAAAAAAAACAAGTCGGAATTACAACTTCTATTCAGCAATTAACCTTTTTTCTTTGTAATGAACAGACAACCTTTCTTCGAATTCATCTATCATATCGGTGATAGATGCCAAATTCTCCATCGTCTCCCACGTGTTTGACTTCTCCGGCCAACCCACCCTTCGCACAATTCAAACACCCACCATAAATCAATGTTAAATTATAAATTTCAAAATTAATGTAAAACAAAAAAATGGTTCTTTCTCTTCAAATTAAAATCCGATTCTTTACATACCATTTGATTAAGTATTGGGGTTCACCCTGTTTGGTTTGCCCGGAGTTCTAAAAATTTGCAAACCCAAGTCAAGTAGCCACCAAAAGCACATGAATATATGGACCGATTGAGGAAAGAAATCTTAATAAAATAGCTTTAATTTGTACAAACAGATGATGAATGCATGCCGAAAATATTTCAGCTGGAAAGAAATCTTAATAAAATATAGCTGCTGTGTCCGAAGGCAAAATTCAATTCCATAGACTAAGCATTTTGTAAATGTCTATTTACTTTTTAAATAAAAATGAAATTTTAAAACATTAAAATGTAAAAATAAAAAAAGAAAAACACTTTTTTTTTAATTAAAGGGAATCCCAACCCGTAGAACTCGCTTCTTCCTCACGACCTCAACTAGGTAAAACCCATCTGATAGCCCGTTTTGTTCAATTTCACCTTCTTCTTGCTCTCCCTCATCCTCATTGCTTGATTCACCGTTCTCATCTACTTTGTCTTCCTCCTCAAACTCTCCCTCTGAAGACCAATCTTCCCCCTCCACCATCGGAAGTTTATTAGCTTGTGGCGGTGCTTTCGTCGGAATGGGCAAAGACTTTTTAGAACCACCCTAGCATCCATTACGGGTCTTGAAGGGAGCATTTTTAGATGGTGAATATAGAGAGTACTTTTTACTACACCTAGGATCGTTTTCTATTTACTTTCTAGTTATTTCTACCTTTTTTGTACTTTTCTTAAGAAGATGGGCCTTTTAAAAAGGGAAAAAGTAATTTGTGAACTGTTAAAGTTTTTTTTTTTTTTTTGAAAACTTTAACAGTTCACAAATTACAACTTTTTCTAAATTATTTAATAAATTATTAAAATTTAATAGATTAATATAATTAATTTTAAAAATTTTCTGAATAAAACCTCATGCATGATCTTATATCATGATCATATTTTGTGCTTCATGCATTTTTATTCGACCTCATTCTTGGGCTATTATAACATTATTACTATAAAATTTTTATACAGTAGTAATAATAACATGATGTATAAGTAGGGTAAGATAATAATTATAAAAAAATTAAATTACTACTTTTATTAAATTTCAAAGTGTCAAGCATAATTAATTCTATTGACAATATTTTAAAATGTTATTTTCCTCTTCAAGATTTACATCCTAATATACTATCATTACACTAAGTTAAAATTTTTCATATAATTACTAAATACAATAAAAATATCCAATTGAGTAATTTTATGCAAAATACCTTGTGGTTTGATAGCATCACTGTTGTTTTTCATAAAAAAAAATGTTCATAATATGTTGAGCAAGTCAGGTACTATAGTTAGGTTAGAGTGTGCTAAAAAAAATGGAGATGATTGGAGCATCACTATTTCTTGTTTTATATTCATTGTCAATTTTACTAACTAATGAACACACATTAAGTTGTAGAAAATTTGTATTACAATTATCAATTAAAATAATTATCTACCACTTTTGAATTTTTAAATATATAACGAAGAAGGAGTAACAACTATTAGCTTTTTTGTTATTAAAAAAAAAATAAATAGGGGAATGGATTCAATACTTTTTACTCTTATGATTTTTCTATCAAAAAAAGAAGAAGAAAATATAAGAACATTTTTTCACTTTTTCGATTGAGATAATTAAAAAAGTTTTTTTTTTTTCATTTTAAAAAGAATTATGGTAATAAGTAATATTTTGAAATTTTCTATTTTAGTTTTTGGTTCCAAATATGGAAGCAATTTTAAGGGGAATATATTTAAAATATTAGGTGGCAACTGTTTTTTATACACTCGTACGTTAAATTTGTGTAATCTATAATCTGACAATGAGGTGTTTGGTAAATAGTTGTTAGTTGATTTAGTAGGTATGACTAGTTGATAGCATTAGCTGATTGTAGAAAGATGCTTGCTAAATTAGCTATTAGCCAGTTACATGCAAAATAACTTTTTCAAAAAATTTATCGAAAAAACTACTTTGAACAACTTTTTAAATTTTAGTGTTTTAGAACAATAAGTTGTTAAATTAATCAAACACTTCTATTTAACCAAGTCAAACAGCTAATAGTAGTCAGATAAATTAAAATTGAAGAAAGATCCTTGTACGTTAGAATTGAATTATGTTACCAAACAGGGTCAAATTCCTTGTACGTTAGAATTGAATTAATAACGTGGGTGGACCCGGACTGTTAAACGTATGGAGAAAGATCTGGTGAATTTACCAAAAAAAAAAAAGAATTGAATTACTAAATTTTTAGCATACTAGAATTTGAAATGATCACGCTATAGGGGTTAAGATTTTTCACCAAAATCATTTATTATATATCTGATGTGCAATATAATATAACTAGATTACTATTTTTTTTAATACCATAGTTTGGGTTAGCTAATTATTTATCAAAACCAATAAATAAAAAGAGATTTATTTCTATTTTAGATGGTGAAATATTTTGGTCTCTATAACTCTATAAAATTCAAAGTATGTTATTGGTATCAAATTTTTGTATAAATATTATCTCAAACAATATGAAGTATAGCAAAGTTTACAATACTCCATATTTATTCAGTACCTATGTAGCAACAAAAAAAACAAAAAGAAAAAAGAAATGGGGAAATGTAAAATTCAAAATAGGAAATGAAACGTGTAAAAAACGTATAAATAAAAATATATAGGGGTATATTTGTAAATAATTTTTTATTAGTATGCATAAATAAATATTAATTATTTCATAATTAATAATATTACACTCATAAATTAAATTAAAGTAGTCCACCAAATCTTTTCAAAAAAAGGAAAAGAAAATAGTCCACCCAATCACTAATAGTTAAATAGTATATATCAATTACCACAAAGTCAATTTAAAATAAAATACAATGTGTAAATTTCGAAATACTTTTAAAATTTATGTATGTTTTCATTAACATCATAAATGTAAGGTATCTGACTTGATTTATTTTAGACAAGAAAAACACCTTTTGACATTAGAATTTGAACTCAGAAATTTTTGTGTGTTACAATAGTTGTTTCAGCATACGTTCTAACACCAACAAAAATAGTAAGAAAAGAAACATAGGCGACCAAAGATGAATAAAGAATACAAAAAATCATATCACAAAGAATAAAGAGATAGCATATTAAAACCAGTTTATCGCGGAAACTTCTACTCTGCGGGGCAAACACTCTAAGGTCATAGCAAACTCCACTATAGCAAATTTAAAAATATAGAGAGTAAACTTGTATAAATGATGAAAAAGATAGATCCAAGCTATACTCACGAGCCATCTTCATTCCCCTATTCCCACCTAAACACCCACTACCCACATCCATCACAATTTCATAAAGGAAACAGTACTGCACATTTCTTTGAAACACCACCCTCTATTCAATATTTTACCCCCCCCCCCCAATCCTTGTGATTATATCTCACCGGCCAATGACGAAATTGAGATTCTAAAGGACAATACAGAAGTATTCACGAGGATGGGTAAGGAGGACACGGCCAATTTAAGAGCCGAAATCAAGAGCGAATTGAAAGATTATCTTGCCACCCTCCGGAGAGAATGACTTCCATTGGAAGAGGTTGAAACGAAAATGCTATCTATGATGGAGGAGCTCATGAAGACAAGCTCATTACGGGTTAACTATCCCATTGTAGATAATCTCCCGACTTTGGAAGCCAACCCAATGGTTGTACAAGAGGTTGACAACGCACAAAATGACAAAGAAGAGGTGAGTGTTGAAGAGAAAGTGGATTGTTATGCCCCGGTGCTTGAAGAAGTTCCAATTTTCGAATTGGAAAATCAAAAGGGAGTAGACATGGAGAGTGAAGACGATGATATCGAAGTAGTGTGTGAAGATGAAGATCCAACATGTGGTAATATTCTTAATCCATGTGTTAATATTCTTGAAAATCCTTGTACTTTTATGAATGATGGTTTGTTTTGGTAATGTATGTTTTAGTAGCTTTCAAGGTATAAATGGTTAGTGCAAAAGGAAACAATCAGTAAGCAAAAGAACCATACTTTTTCATTAACCAATTGGCATCAGAGTTCAAATCATTTGCCAAAGCAAAAGGAAACAATCAGTACATAAACTGTTTGTTACTACATGGTTGTTTACCAAAGCATTTGTCAACAGTATCTAATGGTTGTTTACATACATACATTCACCATTATAGTACAAAAAAGTGTGTTTACACCTTCCAAAAAACAACCAAAGCAGTCACTCAAGATCTATTGGGTCACCCTTGTTGCCAAAGAACTTCACTACAAGAAAAATAGTGAATTGCCACGGAACTTAATCCGTTGCCATATAGCGACCGATTAGCTTTCGTTGCAATATTGCGACGGAAAAGGCGACAGAATTTAATTCCGTCTCGAATATTGGCAAAATAGAAAATAAAACCCGCGAAATATTGGCAGGAAAATATTCATCACCGAACTTGCGATGGAATTGAATTACGTCACCCATGTGGCGACGAAAATTAATTTGTCGCCATATAGCGACCGATTTTGCAACCAACTAGCTTCCATTGCCATATTGCGAATGATAAGGCGACGAAATTTAATCCCGTCGCGAATATTGGCAAAAAGAAAAATTAAAACCTGCGAAATATTGGCGGTAAAAAATTCACGACCTAACTTGCGACCGAATTGAATTACGTCGCCCATGTCGCAACAGAAAAGGATACCAATTTTCATCCGTCGCGAAGGTGCTACGGATATTGCGACGGGCTTTTTTTCGCGTCGCAATGGTTCCAAGGAGTATGTCTCCAACTTCGTAAGAAACGAGTAATACTACCATAAGACGAAGGTTGAATTTGATTTGCAGAAGACGAAGACTCACTAGTGTTGTCATCAGTATTCTCGTCCAAAGATAGCCTACGAACTCTTTACAAAGATCAAACAATTTTAGGTTATCGATTGAAGAAAATAATCTACTCCACTCCAAGGTTTTTCTCATGGCATTCCTTTATATTTTAATGCGCTTTCCAAAGATATAAAGAACTGGCATGCCTGAGAGTGGAAGTTTCATTGACTTTTAGACTGAGTCTCACTAGTTGTAGTTGTCCACCTTGTAAGAGGATAAGTCCCATTATTATTTATAATAGTGGTTTAGTATATTTACAATAATATAGTGGGAGTAGCAGTAGCAGAAGAAGGAAGTGAGACTTGAGATGCAAGGGGCGGAGACCAGATATTCTCTCTCTTTGAATCCAGATACGCCGATCTTTCACAGAAAGAATCGCAAGGATTTGAAAGCGATTTGTTCACTAAATATTGCGACGGAATTAACTACCGAATTTATTTCATCGCGATATTTTTTTCTATATTTTATTTCCATGTGGATTGTTGTTTTCGAAGATTATTGCATTGTTGTTTGGACTTGAATTGACTATTATTATGTATTAAATGTGGATGGATAATGTATTGTTAGTTGAAGTTAGTGTGGATTGATAATATATTAAAATTATGTTATATTTTATTTTAGAATTAATAGTGTCTTTTATATTATTGTAGTTTTATATTAATAATTTAAAAACAGGCATTACTATTTAAAATATTAATATTAATTTTATATAAAAAAAATTTAAAAATAATTCAAAAATTACAACGGAATCGCGACGGAATATTTGTTATAATAATTGCAACTGAATCGCGACGGAAAACAATTCCGTGGTTTTTTTGCAACGGTATTTATGCTGGAATAAAAATATGGCGACGGAATATTTGTTTCGAATATGGCGACGAAATTAGCGTCGGAGTAATTTTCGTTGCCAAATTGTGACGGAAATATTTCCGTCGCCAATTCGTGAGGCCTCTTTCCATCACCAATTCCGTCGCGAAATTTGGCGACATAATTATTCCGTCGTCTATCAAAATACAACAAGGTTATAGACGATGGAATAGATTCCGTCGCAATCCGGGATTCGTGATGGAATTTGGCCCATTCACGACGGAATTTTTCCGTCCCAATTGGCGATTTTTCTTGTAGTGTTAGACTTGAACACAGTCTTGCTCATTGTATAATATGGCTTCTTGCGGGTGGATTGCTTCACTTTGGTTCCCCTATTGGAGTTCAATTGGCTGCTGGAGTTACCTAGTTCATCCTGCTGTTGCTGCTCTCCTAGTCTAGTGGTGTCATGCTGCTGCTGCTCTCCTAGTCTAGTGGTGTCATGCTGCTCTCCTAGTCCAGTGGTGTCAACCTGCTGATGCTGTTCTGTAACACCTCGGTTTTTACGACAAAGTTAAGATTCGAGAATAGCGATATAAATTTTTTTTCTTAGGCTATGACATTTAAGGGAAGACTGTTTGGTGCTCGAAATAATTTTTGGATTAGTTATCAATAAGCTGCGAACTACGTACCGGTCACGAACCGAGAAATTTTAAGGATATAGATTCAGTTCGAATTTTCTAGAATTGGGATTATTAAGTATCATACGATTAAACCTGAAATGCTAGCTAGTTCGAGGAAAATTTTAATTGGACTATAAGGGATAAATTGTTACGGACTCTGTACCTAAATTTAGCGGATTATCGGAAAATTCCCAAAATTGGTGATTTGCGACGGGAATATTTTTACGATAATTTTGGTATTAGAATTTTCCCGAATTAAGTTATATCCCTCCGAACTTTTATCTGATTTAACCCCTAACTGGCAAAGGAGTCTTGCCCTACAAGACACACCATAAGATTGTGACAAGTGGCACCCCTTGTGTCCACATGGTAATAAATAATAATTAATTAAATGGGAAGTGTATGGGATAAGCTAATCTAAGTTTGCACTCCAAGTCTTGCATCTCCCCCTCCATTTTCGAAAAAAATAGAAGGAAAAGAAGAGGAAGGAAACCTCATTCTTCCTCTTGGATCCAAGAACTCCATAGCTTGTTCTTCAACACAAGTTCTTCCATCCTTGGTAAGGCTTTGGATTTTATTCGGTTAAAAGACTAGAATCCTTTCGTAGAACTTATTGTAAGCTAAGATTCTTGGAAATATTGTCGTTATGGTGATTTTGTTTAGGATCTTCGGTGAAAAGTTTGAGGGAGAAGATAGCCATCTTTCTACGGTTTAAAAATCTTCTATTGAGGTAAGGATTCCCTTAAGTCGGTTCAATCGCTTGGAAATAGGCAAATGCTAGGAAAAATTGCATGTTTAGAATTTTGTTCATGAAAAGTATGTGCTATGTTATAGATCTAAAAGTTGGCTCAAAAATCTTTGCTTTGATTTTTGATAAATTTGTTATGCATGTTCATAGCTATTTTATGCATGTATATGTTGTATTTATGCCCATATAGGCTTATACTTGTGAAAATATTGAAATAAAATCAAGCTAGTCTCTGGCAGTGACTTCCGTGAATTTCTGGGAAAAATCGGTAAGGTATTTTGATCCAATTTTTTTTATACATGTGGTTCTATAAGTGTAGAAGCTACATATAAAATTTCATAATTTTTGGAGTAGTATAAGTATGGTTTTCGATTTTTTTTCCAAAACTGGTCCAGAGAGAAGAAAAATCTGGACAGCACACTGCCAAGGGCAAAAATGTAATTTTCTGTGCAAATTCGTGAACCTAGGTGACCAAAACTTTTTATGAACATTAAGTACTATGAGTTAGGGTTCTACCATAAAAATTTCATAATTTTTGGAGTAGTATAAGTATGGTTTTCGGAATTATTTTCCAAAACTGGTCCAGAGAGGAGAAAAATCCGGACAGCACACTGCCAAGGGCAAAAATGTAATTTTCTGTGCAAATTCGTGAATCTAGGTGACCAAAACTTTTTATGAACATCAAGTACTATGAGTTAGGGTTCTACCATAAAAATTTCAAGTGAAAAGGAGCTCGGGAACTATTTTTACCGGCTCAATCTTTCGGACTGCGCCAAGCTGAAATTTTCTGAAAAAGAATGGTTAGAAACAATTTTGACAAATACTTTTTGTGTATTATATTAACGTGGAAAATAACTATGTTTTGAAAATTATTATGACTCCTATACTTGATTTTCTGTGACGTGACTAACACTAACCTAAGCATGTGGGTTGGGAGGATATTTTTGAGCGAGTTATTGGTGATGGAGTCGTGTGACGAATTAAAGATGGGTGATGTGTTCCCCATGTACGAATTAAAGGTGGGTGATGTGTTCCCCACGTGTTACTCAAAGATGGGTGATGTGTTCCCCATGTACAAATTAAGGGTGGGTGATGTGTTCCCCACGTCTTACTCAAAGATGGGTGATGTGTTCCCCATGTACGAATTAAAGGTGGGTGATGTGTTCCCCACGTATGAATTTAAGTTGGGAGTTGGGTACTTCACGGGCAGGGTGTGAGAGCTGACCGTAAAGTGTTCTAATATTAGAGGTGGGAGTTGTGTACCCCACGGGTGAATTAATGATTGTGTTATATGTTCGATTTACTGAGATAAATTGAAACTGCTTGTTGTTAGAATGTTTGTAGGTCGATTGCGACTGATGGGTAATGTTATCTTGCCCTGCTATTATTGAAAATTATTTTTGAAACCTTTGTTTATTTTCGAGTGATCATGGATATCCTTACTTAGCCGTCGCGCTAACTACACTTCTTTGTGTCCTTTATTAGATGCAGTCTAGCGTGGGCCCTTGTGGCCGATGAGCTCTGAATAGGATGTGAGTCGAGGTTGAAGACTACTCTATCCTAGAATAGACACCCTTGGAGGATTAGTTCCATATGTACACTCTTGGATGTTGATATGGTTTTGAGGTTGTAAGTTTAGCCTTAACGCTTGGGTATAGAAAAGATACCTGAGCGTGGCAGTAACACCCAGTTTTCTGCTGGTTAAACGCTTCCGCAATGTAATGATTCATTAGGATTTTGTAATAAATCCAATGTGTGAAAATTGGGGTGTTACATGTTCTCCTGACCCAGTGCTGTCAACATGCTGCTGCTGTCCTGAAGCTGAAGGCAGGTGGCTGGGAATTTGGTTGGTGGCATATATGACCCTCTTCTTTGGCTTCAACTGGAAAATAAAAAACTATAAATTCCAAACAATCCTCATTAAAAGCTTATTGCAACAGTAGTATGACAGTAAACCTTTTATTTGTATTTGAAGGACACTTTCTGCTATTATGTCCAGCTTCTCAACACAATGAACAATGAAGTGGAGCGGAATATGCTTTCTAAAAACTTTTAGCCCATCCTGACTCAATTAGCCAGCTGATTTTTTTCCTTTGTTTCTTTGGCCTCCCAACTTGCATAGGAACAAAAAACTTATAAAGGTTGTGAGATTACACATTGAAAGGATAGTTTCCTCATTGCAAACTCTTAGCTTCCTTGCCTTCCAAATTGCCCTATAACTTTGTTGATCACTGACATAAAATTCCTCCTTACTGCACACCTTATCGTTGAAGTTCTTCATCATCCAATCTGGGTGGTCTTTTAATTCAGTTGCACACCTCTTAGCAACAATAGTAGATTTCACCATTCTATTCTCCCACACCAAAGGACACCCTTCATGTTCATCTGTCATGTTTAAAATCCTCCATGACAGTGAGTTGACTACTTTCCCCAGTCCTATTCTCCAGGGGCAACCCTCCTATGTACACTTAACAATGACCCTAGCCTTGTCATTTTTAGTGTTTTAATTTCTTTTCCATTATTGAAGGTATAATTCTGCACAACTTCTCTAAACTAGATTTTTTATGCAAATGTCATGCCTAAAGTGAAATGGAGGTCTTTCATCTCTGTTGCAGGTCTAAACATAGGCCACTTACCCTCACAATCACTGTCAGAATCCACTAGTGACTCCTCATCAGAATAATTGATTTCATCACAATTCTTTGGGATGTTCTTTGTTTGAGCTAATGTTTGTACTTTAGTCTCCCTTTCTTGGTTTGCTCTCAACTCATCCCCAACCTCTACACCAACATCATCATCTACCCCCATAAAGTAAACTTCAACCTCCCTTTCCCAATCACTATCCAGCTCAAGTATTTCCATTTATGCATCAATCAAGTCTAATTCATCTAGTGTTTCTACCTGAATCTCCAAATGCTTTCCCGAGTTACCCTCATTCAATAGTGCTATTACATCATTGTCTGATTGTAGTAACTTCAATCTTTCATTCCAAAATCAATAAATTTGAACTCCTACTTCATAATACCTGATGGTTTTAACGGATCGGGTTCACCATAAACCGGATACAGAAGGCCGGGTCCAAGACCCAGGCGTTACAAAAGTAACTGTAAGAATCGAACCCGCGACAGGGGGTTGAGAATAAGGAGCGATACCACTAGACCGTAGTATTTGCTGTGTTTCCGATGTCCCATGACTACCCGAACCCCCCTATTTATACTGGCCCCCCTCCTCTCAGATTCGCCCACGCGTACGCTTCAAGATCTCGCTCCAGCTCTTTGCGCCACGTGGTCCACGCACGATTGCCACCTAGCCCACGCACGCACGCCACCCCGCCTGATCCCCTATAACCCCGCCGGCACGGAGGGGGGTGGCGGTTTGGTCGGCGCGAGGTGGCGCCAGGTCACGGACCGGCCGCGCACCAGGTGCGCTGGGCGCGCCGTGACGAGGCGCTGCCAGCGCCCCTGCCGGCGGTCACGCCGGCCCGTCGGCACCCCGCCGGCGACACCCTCGCCACTGACCCGGCCCCCCTCTCCATGGACACCTTAACCCAGCCCATCATTAAGCCCAATAAATCCGGCCCACACCCAATATCCCCATCACGAGTCCCCCACTTCATTTAGGTAATTTTATTCCTAAATGAAGTAAGAATAAGTCTTTGAATCAGAATCGGATTACATGCCCAGATTTCAGGAACCATATCTCCGTATTTAAAGCCAATCCATCCGCTCAGTACACCTTGAACCCTAAAATTCCCATACCTCCTCCCCTACTTCATCACTGCCGCCGCAAAAGATCGCACCTCCTCGCACCGCCAGCTGATCCGTCACATCGCCTATCGCCGTCACACCACGCTACGCCCGTGCCCCCCGCCGCAATCGCTCGGTCAATCCGCACGGCCACGCGATTCGCACCACCCGCGTCGCCCCGCACGATCACGCCGATCCTCGCCCGTTGCCCAGCGGTACCTGCCCGGCCACAGCGATCCGCAGCGCGTCGCCCCTCCGCCACGCGATTCGCACCACCCGCGTCGCCCCGCACGATCACGCCGATCCGCGCCCGTCGCCCAGCGGTACCCGCACGGCTATAGCGATCCGCAGCGCGTCGCCCCTCCGCCACGCGATTCGCACCACCCGCGTCGCCCCGCACGATCACGCCGATCCGCGCCCGTCGCCCAGCGGTACCCGCACGGCCACAGCGATCCGCAGCGCGTCGCCCAGCGGTACCCGCACGGCCACAG
>CP025649.1:6295465-6309590 GCA_003576665.1 Ipomoea trifida | reverse complement strand
TCACGCAATTCACACGCCCCGTTCGCTTCATCTCCGGCGCCATGAAGCGACGAGGGTCCGCTCCCGCGTTGGGTTTTATTCGTTTATTGAAGTAAGCGAGGAAATAATGAAGAGTGTACCACCTGCGCGCCGTCGGGGCCCCCTGAAAGATAGCTTGAATAGATTGCCGTCTATTATTTGGTATGATGGGGCCATAGCTACCACTTTGCGTGCCCTCGTCGAGTCGTTCGGGGTATTCCCGTGATTTTTGTAAAGAATCATCTCCTGCATCCATTCTCCGGGGCGGGGTGGATGGCACATACTTCCTCCCTCTCGATCGGACCGAAACCAATACTTCGTTGCCTCCTCCGTTTCCTCCAGGAGCCGGGCCCCCTGGCTGTTTAGTAGGTGGAACAACCATGGTACGAGGAACCTACTCAGAGATATGGCTTGAGGAACTAACCCTTGAGGGGTTGTGTAAAGAACACGCACTTTCAGTATCGGTACCCACAGATGGTACCAATGATGGTTTTAACGGATCGGGTCCACCATAAACCGGATACAGAAGGCCGGGTCCAAGACCCAGGCGTTACAAAAGTAACTGTAAGAATCGAACCCGCGACAGGGGGTTGAGAATAAGGAGCGATACCACTAGACCGTAGTATTTGCTGTGTTTCCGATGTCTCATGAATACCCGAACCCCCCTATTTATACTGGCCCCCCTCCTCTCAGATTCGCCCACGCGTACGCTTCAAGATCTCGCTCCAGCTCTTTGCGCCACGTGGTCCACGCACGATTGCCACCTAGCCCACGCACGCACGCCACCCCGCCTGATCCCCTATAACCCCGCCGGCACGGAGGGGGGTGGCGGTTTGGCCGGCGCGAGGTGGCGCCAGGTCACGGACCGGCCGCGCACCAGGTGCGCTGGGCGCGCCGTGACGAGGCGCTGCCAGCGCCCCTGCCAGCGGTCACGCCGGCCCGTCGGCACCCCGCCGGCGACACCCTCGCCACTGACCCGGCCCCCCTCTCCATGGACACCTTAACCCAGCCCATCATCAAGCCCAATAAATCCGGCCCACACCCAATATCCCCATCAATACCCTAACTGCTTTATCCTATCTTTCAACCCATCTAGACACACTTCCTTAGCTAGCTTCCATTCTCTCATATATTTCATAATCACCACCCAAATATTTTACTTCATCAACCCTATTTATTATCCCATTATGAAAAAGCATATATGAAAATGGACCAACTCAATCTCTTGTAAAGCAACCATTTACATGCAACAGTCAACAAAGTGGTCCCCATAGAACAAAAAACAATAACGCTTCCGAATCCCAGTATATGCACATGATATTATCACAAAAGTTTAAACTAAGTGGTCCCAACATAACACACTACAATATTCACATGACATAAATAGTCACCACAGAAATTAAAACATACGAATCTACATCTTATAATAAACAATAATCAACATATTGGTCCACATATAATCAACACAAAAGTCTAATTTTCTCTATTCAACTATTTACCAAATTACCAAACACCCCAAAAATCGTAAACGTTAGTAAAATTTTTAAAAAAATGAAAAAATTAATGCTTAGGATTTTGTCAATCATAAAATGATTAATCTTTTAAAAATTGGGCTACAAAAAACCAATCAAAAACCATATCAATGAGATGCCTTTAGGGTTTTTATCATATGCAGTAGCAAATGAAAATTCATAAAATAATAATGTTTGAAATAACAGCAAACACTGATGAAGTTTAAGCCAACTAAAAATCCCACCTCAGTCAAGGTCTTTATCAGCAAAGTGATCATCCCCAAGGTTCCACAGATCCACACACTTACCACGTTTAGGAAATTTAAACTTCTTAGCCGAGGGACCAGACTCCCTCTTCTTCTTCTTAGCCCCTCCAACTGATTGGGCTTCTTGAGAGCGTTGTAAGGATTTATCCTCACTAGCCATATTGGTTTTGGGCACAACTAATTCTTCTTTAGGTTCACTTATTATTAGCTTTGTGCCAAATTGATCTTGAGGTTGCCCATTTGTTGGGGATTCCATTGTCTTTGAACACTCCTTTGTCTTCCCAGCATTGGCACAACATATATTCTTCTTCTTGATCACCACAGGGGAAGGGGAAGGTAAAGGTTTCTTCTGTTGTTTCTTTTTGGCCAAACTTCATATTCAATTAAAAAAAAAAAACAAGTCAGAATTACAGCTTCTATTCAGTAATGAACCTTTTTTCTTTGTAAAGAAAAGACAACCTTTTTTCGAATTCATCTATCATATCGGTGATAGATGCCAAATTCTCCATCGGCTCCCACGTGTTTGACTTCTTCGGCGAACCCACCCTTCGCACAATTCAAACACCCACCATAAATCAATGTTAAATTATTAATTTCAAAATTAATGTAAAAAAAAAAAAAAACTGTTCTTTCTCTTCAAATTAAAATCCGATTCTTTACATACCATTTGATTAAGTATTGGGGTTCGCCCTGTTTGGTTTGCTCGGAGTTCCAAAAATTTGCAAACCCAAGTCAAGTAGCCACCAAAAGCACATGAATATATGGACAGATTGAGGAAAGAAATCTTAATAAAATAGCTTTAATTTGTACAAACAGATGATGAATGCATGCCGAAAATATTTCACGAAAGAAATCTTAATAAAATATAGCTGTTGTGTCCGAAGGCAAAATTCAATTCCATAAACTAAGCATTTTGTTAATGTCTATTTACTTTTTAAATAAAAATATTGAAATTTTAAAACATTAAAATGTAAAAATAAAAAAAGAAAAACACTTTTTTGTTAATTAAACGGAATCCCAACCTGTCGAACTCGCTTCTTCCTCACGGCCTCAACTAGGTAAAACCCATCTGGTAGCCTGTTTTGTTCAATTTCACCTTTTCCCTGCTCTCCCTCATCCTCATTGCTTGATTCACCATTCTCGTCTACTTTGTCTTCCTCCTCAAACTCGCCCTCTGAAGACCAACCTTCCCCCTCCACCATCGAAAGTTGATTAGCTTGTGGCGGTGCTTTCGTCGGAATGGACAAAGACTTTTTAGAACCACCCTTGCATCCGTTACGGGTCATGAAGGGAGCACTTTTAGATGGTGAATATAGAGAGTAGTTTTTACTACACATAGGATCCTTTTCTCTTTACTTTCTTTTTTTTTTTTGAGAGATTTTCTCTTTACTTTCTAGCTAGTTCTACCTTTTTTTGCAGTTTTTCTTAAGAAGATGGGCCTTTTAAAAAGGGAAAAAGTAATTTGTGAACTGTTAAAGTTTTTTTTTTTTTTTTTAAAAATTTAACAGTTCACAAATTACAACTCTTTCTAAATTATTTAATAGATTATTAAAATTTAATAGATTACTCTAATTAATTTTAAAAATTTTCTAAATAAAACCTCATTCATGATCTTGTATCATGATCGTATTTTGTGCTTCATGCATTTTTATTCGACCTCATTCTTGGGCTATTATAACATTATTACTATAGAAGTTTTATACAGTAGTAGTAATAACATGATGTATAAGCAGGGTAAGATAATAATTATAAGAAAATTAAATTACTACTTTTATTAAATTTCAGAGTCAAGCATAATTAATTCTATTGACAATATTTTAAAATGTTATTTTCCTCTTCTAGATTTACATCCTAATATACTAACATTACACTAAGTTAAAATTTTAAAATTTTAAGTTGTACAAAATTTGTATTACAATTATCAATTAAAATGATTATCTACCACTTTTGAATTTTTAAATATATAACGAACAAGGAGTAACAACTATTAGCTTTTTTGTTATTAAAAAAAATAAATAGGGGAATGGATTCAATACTTTTTACTCTTATGCTTTTTCTATCAAAAAAAGAAGAAGAAAATATTAGAACATTTTTTCACTTTTTCGATTGAGATAATTAAAAAAGTTTTTGTTTTTCATTTTAAAAAGAATTATGGTAATAAGCAATATTTTGAAAATTTCTATTTTAGTTTTTGGTTCCAAATATGGAAGAAATTTTAAGGGGAATATATTTAAAATATTAGGTGGCAACAGTTTTTTATACACTCGTACGTTAAATTTGTAGTGGGTATGACTAGTTGATAGCATTAGCTGAATGTAGAAAGATGCTTGGTAAATTAGCTATTAGCCAGTTACATGCAAAATAACTTTTTCAAAAAATTTATCGAAAAAACTACTTTGAACAACTTTTTAAATTTTAGTGTTTTAGAACAATAAGTTGTTAAATTAATCAAACACTTCTATTTAACCAAGTCAAACAGCTAATAGTGGTCAGATAAATTAAAATTGAAGAAAGATCCTTGTACGTTAGAATTGAATTATGTTACCAAACAGGGTCAAATTCCTTGTACGTTAGAATTGAATTACGTTACCAAACAGGGTCAAATTCCTTGTACGTTAGAATTGAATTTATAACGTGGGTGGACCCGGACCGTTAAACGTATGGAGAAAGATCCGGTGAATTTACCAAAAAAAAAAAGAATTGAATTACTAAATTTGTTAGCATGCTAGAATTTGAAATGATCACGCTATAGGGGTTAAGATTTTTCACCAAAATCATTTATTATATATCTGATGTGTAATATAATATAACTAGATTACTATTTTTTTTAATACCATAGTTTGGTTTAGCTAATTATTTATGAAAACCAATTCAATAAATAAAAAGAGATTTATTGCTATTTTAGATGGTGAAATATTTTGGTCTCTATAACTCTATCAAATTCAAAGTATGTTATTGGTATCAAATTTTTGTATAAATATTATCCCAAACAATATGAAGTATAGCAAAGTTTACAATACTCCATATTTATTTAGTACCTATGTAGCAACAAAAAAAAAAAAAGAAAAAAAAAGAAATGGGAAAATGTAAAATTCAAAATAGGAAATGAAATGTGTAAAAAATGTATAAATAAAAATATATAGGGGTATATTTGTAAATAATTTTTTATTAATATGCATAAATAAATATTAATTTTTTCATAATTAAAAATATTACACTCATAAATAAATTAAAGTAGTCCACCAAATCTTTTCAAAAAAAAAGAAATGAAAATAGTCCACCAAATCACTAATAGGTAAATAGTATATATCAATTACCACAAAGCAATTTAAAATAAAATACAATGTGTAAATTTCGAAATATTTTTAAAATTTATGTATGCTTTCATTAACATCATAAATGTAAGGTTCTGACTTGATTTAATTTAGACAGGAAAAACACCTTTTGACATTAGAATTTGAACTCAGAAATTTTTGTGTGTTACAATAGTTGCTTCAGCATACGTTCTAACACCAACAAAAATAGTAAGAAAAGAAACATAGGCGACCAAAGATGAATAAAGAATACAAAAAATCATATCACCAAGAATAAAGAGATAGCATATTAAAACCAGATTTTATCCCGGAAACTTCTACTCTGCGGGGCAAACACTCTAAGGTGATAGCAAAATCCACTATAGAAAATTTAAAATATAAGATTCAAAATAAGTTGTTTACATAATTGTAAAAACTCATAACAATTGTAACTCAACTTAATATCACTATACGAGACCTTAGACCACACAAAATTTCTCTTATCATGTGTATCACATATAAAGAGTGTCCAACTCAATAAAGAATCATTAAACAATAAATAGTTGCTTGAGACTAGCAAGAAGACACAATATAAAAGAATTCTTCCATGCTCTCTATTGGTCTCAAGCAAGCAAAACATCTAGAAAGAGGGATGGGAGGGGGTTGAATAGACTTTCTAATGTTATTAAAATCTTGTAAAATAGCTGATGGATAAATCATACCCGGACCCGCCACGGAGTTAGCACGGAGCACGGGTCACGGATCACCCGACCCGGGAGCACGACTTGGGCCCTTGCGGCCCATGGCCGACCTCCACGAGGTCACTTGGGCCGACCTCTCCGGAGGTCGGCTGGGCCGACCTCTCCAAAGGTCGGCTGGGCCGACCTCTGAGCTCGGCCCAGTGGCCGGGTCGTGGTCTGACGCGGTATTATCGGCGTGGGACGCGGTCCAGGCCCGCTCGAGGGTTTTTTCCAGTTTGTTAGGCTTACAATTAGTATATAAACATGTATTATTGTCCTGACAAGACATCTTCTTCATACTTTGTCCTAACGACATTCTTGTCTTGTTATTACCAATCTTGTAATAGTTTTATCCATTATTCAATATACAAAATACCTCCGAGGTACACTTTGATTCGTTACTTGTCATACCCCCTATAATCTTATCGGGTTTATTGATTCGGGCTACCCGGGTTAACTAAATCCATCATTGGTGCTTTCATTGAGAGCTCGACATACAGGCTCGAGCGTGCTATTCACTAGCTATGGCAAGATCAGGATCCAACTCCAGTAACTCCCGCGGCTCGCGGGGCAACCACGCTCCCCCCCGTGCCGGTGAACCTAACGGGGCGGCGAGTCACCAAACCCTGCCCGTGAGGTCGGCCGGCGACCTCCGGGACGTCCTCAACAACAATCGGCACGCCGGGCCGACCCCGCCTCCTCCACCTCCAGCCCCGGGCTTTCAGGAGGGGATGGCCGCGCTCCGGCAAGCCACCACCGTGTTAACGCAGATCCTGGATGGGCTTCAAGGCAACCTCGTGGCTCCTCCCCCCGGCCCGTCACGGCGGCAGGAGGGCCCGAGCATCCGCCGACCTCGCACGCCTGAGGAGGTCAACTCACCTCGGCCCTCCACAAGGAGGGGAGGAGACGAGGCCCCTCGAGGTCGGCCTGCACAGCGCGAGACAAGAGGAGACCGCCCGGTTCGGGCTACCAAGTCCGCTCTTGGACGGTTGGGCACACGGGTCCCAATCCACGAACGCCTCGACTTCGGACCTCTCAACGAGGCGCCCGCCGAGGGGTCGGCTTCACGAAGGGCCCCGAGCCTTGAGCCCCGCGCTCATCCTCGGCGGGAGCAAGCCTCGCGTATAGAGCACTCCGGGGAGACTCGCGGGCGACCCTCGAGCTCCCACAGCAGTGAGATGGAGCAGTTGCGCAGGCGGATGGACGAGCTCCAGCGTAAGTTGGAGGCACGAGAAGGCTCCCCGGAACCACAGGAGGTGTTGACCTCCCCCTTCACCGACGACGTCATGGCGGAGCCGATACCGAGGGATTTCCGATTCCCAACCATCAAGGCGTATACAGGATCGGCCGACCCCCGGTCCCACCTGAACAGGTATCGGGCCGCCATCATGATGACAGGTGCGAGTGACGCCATCATGTGCCGGGGTCTTTTCGCAACCCTCGACGGCCAAGCGCAGGACTGGTTCACTTCGTTACCCGAGAATTCCATTTCGACCTTTGCGGATCTCTCGGGGAAATTCTTGTCGTACTATGCTTGCAGCATACCGAAGAAGAAGCAGTTTGCCAGTATGTGCAAGTTAGAACAGGGGAGTACGGAGACGTTGACCGACTACCTCACCAGATGGAAGAAGGAGGCGAGGTCGGTCGAAAACTTCGACGAGAAAGCAGCCATACCAATCTTCACCAGCAACGTCAGATCAGGACCTTTCCACCGCGACCTCGTCCAAAACCGTCCCAAGACATATGCCGCGTTGCTGGACCGAGCGGCGAGGTTCGCAGAGGCGGAAGAGGCCGAAAGAAAGAAGAAGGAGGAGGAGCGAGGTCGGCGAGACAGGGCACCCCAGGATGAACGTCGTGCGCCGAAGCCCTCACGTCAGGCCGGGCCGCGGCTGGCCCCGTTGCGCTACCTCACTCCCTTAACGCATCCGGTGAGTGCTATTCTGGAGCACGCCGAGGTCATGAGCATCGTATCATACCCAGAAGAATGTATGAAGGTGTCGCCCAACGCGGACCCCAGCAAATATTGCCGCTTCCACAGGCAGCAAGGGCACGACACGGACGAGTGCATGGTTCTTAAGAGGCAGATCGAGGAGCTCATCCAGAGGGGCTACCTCGGTCAATACGTTAAAAGGTCCGGAGGGCAAGGCCGACCTCACCCAGAGGGGCAAGGCCGACCTCCGGCCAATGTGTGGAAAAAGAAGGGTGGTTCCGAGCCACCCGCCTCCGGGTCGCGCAAGAGAGAGCTCGACCAATTCATCGGGGAGGAGGAGAAAGAACTGGACGAGGCCCACCCCCCGAAGAAGCAGGTCATCCATGTCATCTTTGGTGGTCCCGAAGGAGGGGACACCCAATCGGAAAGGAAGAAATGGGCTCGAGACCTCTACGTAGGGGAGGTCATCCGCCAACCGCAAGAGAAGAAGCAAAGGAGGGAACCTATCATCTTCACAGACGATGACCTCCCAGATGGACCCCTACCCCACCGTGATGCCTTGGTGATCACCTTGGACATCAACAACAGTATCGTTCACCGGGTGCTCGTGGACACGGGGAGCTCCGTGAACGTCATGTATCATGACCCGTTCACTAAGCTCAGCCTGACAAGGAAGCAATTGACGCCAGTACGAACCCCGCTGTCCGGGTTCACAGGCGATTCGATCGAGACGGAGGGCTCCATTAACCTTGAGGTGGGGATAGGCACCACACCACACGTCAAGAGGTGGGAAGCCGAGTTTGTGGTCGTCAAGATCGAATGCGCCCACAACATCATTCTCGGCCGACCCGCCTTGGAAGACCTTCGGAGCATCATATCCATGGAGCACCTATGTATGAAGTTCCCTACCCCCACCGGGGTCGGCGTGGCGAGGGGAGATCAGAAGGTTAGTCGGAGCTACTACCTGAAAGCATGTCGCCAGATCGGCAAAAGAGACCTCCAAGTACACACCATCGGCGAGAAGGTGCTATAAGGCGAGGAGGGTCGGCCCCGAGCCGAACCTATAGTCGAAACCGAGGAGGTCGTGTTGGACCTCGGCCGACCCGAGCGAGTCGTCAAGGTCGGAACGGGGTTGCCGGCCGACCTCCGAGGTCGGATAGTCGAGGTCATCCGCCAGTTCAAGGACGTGTTCGCATGGGGCCCCGAGGACATGCCAGGCCTCGACCGAGAGGTCATCACACATAAATTGGCGGTGGACCCCGCCGTCAAACCAGTACAACAAAAGAAGAGGTACCTATCGGCGGAGAGGCGCGATTTTGTAAAGAAGGAGGTTGACACCCTCCTTGAGATAGGGCACATTCGGGAAGTGCTATACCCCGAGTGGCTCGCAAACGTGGTCCTCGCACCCAAGCCGCCGACCTGGAGGATGTGCGTGGACTACACCGACCTCAACAAGGCGTGCCCCATGGACCCGTTCCCGTTGCCCAACATTGACCAGCTGATAGACGAGACGGCGGGGTGCGCGCTCATGAGCTTCCTCGACGCGTTTCGAGGTTATCATCAGATTTTTATGCACGAGGCCGACGAGGAGAAGACGGCCTTCACCACCCCGGAGGGGGTCTTCTGCTACCGGGTAATGGCATTTGGACTCAAGAACTCCGGGGCAACCTACACAAACTCGGCTTCGGGTATGCTACGGGTTCGAGGCACGGGCCCCCGCGGAGGTCATCCTCCCGACCCGCCGAGGGGAGGAGTACGACCCCGAGCGCAACGAGGAACACCATCGCGCCGACCTCCACATGATCGACGAGAAACGAGAAGCCGCCATGGTTCGTGCCGAGAATTACCAAAGGCAAGCCAAGGCGTACCATGATAAGAGAGTCCGACCTCGCTACTTCCAAGTCGGCGACTACGTGTTGAGGCGGCGAGAGGCCAGCAAGCCTTTGGAGGGAGGCAAGCTAGCGAAACAATGGGAGGGTCCGTACATCATCTCGGCCACGGTCCGCCCCAGCAGCTACAAGTTGAAAACACCGAAGGGAAAAGATGTAGAGAGGGTGTGGAATTCAGAACACCTGCTCAAGTATTATCAATAAATGTCGTGTTGTAAGGCGGCCCGATCCCTTAATATCGCATTTCTTAATAAAACAACAAGTTTTCTCTCACTCGTGTCAGTAGCTACAATCGACGGACGCGCGAGTCATCTTTCGGCCGACCCCCGAGGTCGGCCGACCTCTGAGGTCGCCCCTTGGGCCGACCTCACGACAAATACCCCAGCCTACCTCTTTAAACGACTAAGCACCTAGGGGTGATACGAGGTCCGACCTCGCCTATCGCTGAACGGACAAGTCTTTCGGGCTCATGAACGAAAGGTCCCAGCCCGACAAGGCAAACGCCCTAGGGACAATACAAGGCCCGACCTTGACTATTGTCGAACGGAAGAGTCCCTAGACGCAAGACCGAATGGTCTCGACTTAGGACGACTATGACACCCTAGGGGCGGTACGGGGCCCGACCCCGACTATCGCCGAACGGAAGAGTCTCTAGGCGAAGGACCAAGAGGTCTTCGCTTAGAACGACTTACGCCCTAGTGAGGGTATGAGACTTAACCTCCGAGGTTTCATCTCGCCTACCATCGAACGGGTGTGCTAAGGGTCGTGGGTTGAGGTGCCCCGACCTAACGTCAACTTAAAAAGCAAAGATACAACAAAAGCATGAACAAAAAACACAAGTCTTTTCTCCAAAAAAAAAAAAAAAAAAAAAAAAAAAACTGCTGCGTCGGCCGACCTCAACGAGGCCAGCCTCGACATCGGCCGACCTCCGCCGCTGCCGACCCCCGCGGAGGTCGTAGTCGGCGGTGGCGGAGGGCGGCAATGGCCGAGGTCGGCGGCCAAGGGGAGTAATATTGCGTACATAATTGTAGGATTGGTACGGCGTGGTTTTACGAGTCTACTCTCTTTCGCTGACGACTTATCACAGCTCAGAGAGTGGGGGACTGATGATGGATAAATCATACCCGGACCCGCCACGGAGTTAGCACGGAGCACGGGTCACGGATCACCCGACCCGGGAGCACGACTTGGGCCCTTGCGGCCCATGGCCGACCTCCACGAGGTCACTTGGGCCGACCTCTCCGGAGGTCGGCTGGGCCGACCTCTCCAAAGGTCGGCTGGGCCGACCTCCGAGCTCGGCCCAGTGGCCGGGTCGTGGTCTGACGCGGTATTATCGGCGTGGGACGCGGTCCAGGCCCGCTCGAGGGTTTTTTCCAGTTTGTTAGGCTTACAATTAGTATATAAACATGTATTATTGTCCTGACAAGACATCTTCTTCATACTTTGTCCTAACGACATTCTTGTCTTGTTATTACCAATCTTGTAATAGTTTTATCCATTATTCAATATACAAAATACCTCCGAAGTACACTTTGATCCGTTACTTGTCATACCCCCTATAATCTTATCGGGTTTATTGATTCGGGCTACCCGGGTTAATTAAATCCATCAATAGCTTTAAGTGAACTTGAAGTGCCAAAGACTTTGTGGTCAAGCGGTATGGTTGTGACCCTCCCAAGTGAGACGTCAGGTTCGATCCCCGTGGGGGCGTTGGCTCTTTGTGCTTCAGTAAGTGTTAGTACATTGTAACAAGAGAAAAAAAAAACTAGTTTCCTCACAACAGATGTTAGTTTACAAGTAAATAATTAAAATGAAAGAAATATTTTTTAGTGGTTCTATGTGCAGAAAATGCTTTAGTACAAGACATGCAGGAGCAGAGAATTTTAATTATTTACTTGTAATGAATGCAAAGTGATAAGAACCCTCAAATTCTACCATTGATAGCACCTATTCATTGCTAGCATGTGGTAGAGGATGTTAGAAGAATGGTAGTACCTATTCATTATTGCTAGTATGTCATAGAGGATGTTAGAAGAATGGTCTGGGTATGGGAAAGGGCTTTGAGGTGGGTGATGCCTTCGTCGGAATGGGCAAAGACTTTTTAATTAGAACCACCCTTGCATCCGTCACCAGCCATGAAGGGAGCGTTTTTAGATAGTGTATTTAAAGAGTAGTTTGTACTATACCTACTATCGTTTCCTCTTTACTTTCTAGCTCTACCTTTTTTTACATTTGATTGTCTTAAGAAGATGGGCCTAAAGGGGAAAGAAGTTGTAATTTATTAAATATTAAAGTTAATAATTTAATAAATTATCAAAAATTAATAGATTACCCTAAATAATTTTTAAAAAATTTCTATTATAGCATTATTACTATAAAAGTTTTATACAGTAGTAGTAATAACATGATGTATAAGTAGGGTAAGATAATAATTATAAGAAAATTACTACTTATATTAAATTTCAAAGTGTCAAGCATAATTAATTCTATTGACAATATTTTAAAAGCTAAGGTTATTTTCCTCGTCTAGATTTACATCCTAATATTTATTTTTAGGCAATAAACACATTATATTTATAATCTTATTGTTTTTTTTTATTAATTGACTAACATTACACTAAGTTAAAATTTTTCATATAATTACCAAATATAATAAAAATAACCAATTGAGTAATTTTATATAAAATACCTTGTGGTTTGATGACATCATTGTTACTTTTCATAAAGAATGTCTCAGGTTTGAGTCTCAACCGACCCATCAATGTCCCCATAATTTGTTGAGCAAGTATATAATTAAGATAATGGATTCAATACTTTTTACCCTTATAATTTTTCTATCAAGAAAATAAAATATTCGAAGATTTTTTCACTTTTTTAATTGATATAATAAATTTTTTTTTCATTTTTAAAAAGAAATATGGTATTAAGAAATATTTTAAAAAATTTCTATTTTAGTTTTTGATTCCAAATATGGAAGCAATTTTAAGTGTAATATATTTAAAATACTAGTATTTTCGCACGTGCGTTGCACGGAATGAATTTGTTATAATATTTTAAGAATATTTGGATTGATATAGAATTATATAAATTATAACATCGAATATTATATAGCGCAATTGATGAAATTGGTTGGATTGATTTTATATATTTTTTATGTTTTCTTTTGCATGAATTAGAGCAAATAATTGTCCAATTATCCGTGAAATTCACGGATAAATTTTTTTATTATTTATTTAGATAATAAAATTAAAGATAAAATTATTTTAAAAAATCTAATATTGAACATGTACATTTATTTGATTATATGATTAGTGCAAAAGTATCACTCAATTAATTGAATAATATATGACTTGTTTGTTTACAATTATCTTTAAAAGATCAATATTTAATACTCCGTATAAATTAAGTAATTATATTATTACAAAAATAAATATTGAAAAATGAAAAATAATTTTAACTTTAATTATTACGGAGTATAAAAGTAAATTGAACGACCAATATTTAGCTTAATTACCATAATAATTATTAGGCAATTATTATTAGTCAATTACACAAAATTAATTATTTTTCGTTAACAGGAATATCAATTTGTATATACAAAAATTATTATTATTATTATTATTATTATTATTATTATTATTATTATTATTATATATTAAATATGTTTGACATTCTGCAGTGTTCATGTCACACGTGAACTAATTAATTTGATCAACGACATCTAAAGTTGGTGAGAGGATTGCTCTCAACTCATCCCCAACCTCTACACCAACCTCATCATCTACCCCCATAAAGTAAACGTCAACCTCCCTTTCCCAATCACTATCTAGCTCAAGTATTTCCATTTATGCATCAATCAAGTCTAATTCATCTAGTGTTTCTACCTAAATCTCCAAATGCTTTCCCGAGTTATCCTCATTCAATAGTGCTATTACATCATTGTCTGATTGTAGTAACTCAATCTTTCATTCCAAAAACAATAAATTTGAACTCCTACTTCAGAATACCCTAACTGCTTTATCCTATCTTTCAACCCATCTAGACAAACTTCCTTAGCTAGCTTCCATTCTCTCATATATTTCATAATCACCACCCAAATATTTTTCTTCACCAACCCTATTTATTATCCCATTATGAAAAAGCATATATGAAAATGGACAACTCATCTCCTGTAAGCAAACATTTACATGCAATAGTCAACATAGTGGTCCCCATAGAACAAAAAACAATAATGCTTCTAATCCCAGTATATGCACATGATATTATCACAAAAGTTTAAACTAAGTGGTCCCAGAGAACACACTACAATATTCACATGACATAAATGGTCCCCACAGAAATTAAAACATACGAATCTACATCCTACAATAAACAATAATCAACATATTGGTCCACATATAATCAACACAAAAGTCCAATTTTCTCTATACAACTATTTACCAAATTACCAAACACCCAAAAATCGTAAACGTTAGTAA
>CP025649.1:6220314-6271725 GCA_003576665.1 Ipomoea trifida | reverse complement strand
AAAATCATGAGATTATCATTTAATCTCCATCATTAATCCACGTCCTTAGCATCACCTGATCACCATTAACTCACTAACTACCTCACAATTATCATTAACACATCCATAATCATACTAAGCATAATTCAGAAATTTCAGCTTGGCGCAGTCCGAAAGATTGAGCCGGTAAAAATAGTTCCGAACTCTTTTCACTTGAAATTTTTATGGTAGAACCCTAACTCATAGTACTTGATGTCCATAAAAAGTTTGGTCACTTTGATCCACGAATAAACACAGAAAATTCCCTTTTTGCCCTTGGTCCGAAATATTTTTCTCTCCGTCCAGTTTTGGGAAAAATTCCGAAAACCATACTTATACTACTCCGATCATTATGAAATTTTATATGTAGGTTCTACACTTGTTGAACTACATATCTACAAAAAATGGAGTCAAAATACCTTACCAATTTTCCCAATAATTTTCGGAAGTCACTGCCAGAGACTAGCTGATTTCCTTCACTATTTTCACAAGTATAAGCCTATATGGACATAAATACAACATATACAAGCATATCCAAGCTATGAACATGTATACAAAAATATTCCCAAAGCTCCAAAACACCATGTTTCAACCAAATAATCAATTATCTAATTTCAAGTGACTAAACCAACTTAAGGGAATTCCTTACCTTTAGAAGATTCTTAACCAAGAAGTGCTAGATCTTTCCTTGAATTCAAAGTCCCTAAAACATCACCACAATAAACAATATTTTCATGCACTAACATTAACACTTAAGTTCAAGCTTAAGTCTTAAAAGGGATTGAACCGAACAAAACCGAAGTTCTTACCTAGAGTAGAGTTCTTGGAGTGAAGAAATGCCTAAGGTGTTCTTGGATCACAATGGAAGACTAAGCTAAATAATTTTCTTCTTCTTCCCCTAAGTGTGTCTCACGAAAATGAGAGAGAGAGAGATGATCTTGTGCTTAGTATAGATTTCACTCTTGAAGATCAAGTAACAAGTGCAACTAGGCCATACCTCATTAATGCTTCATTAAAGACCAAATCTTAGTTCTAGGATTGGATTGCCACTTGTCACCACCCCATGAATCCCTTGTGAAGATATTAATCTAATTGGCCAGTTTACGCTTAAATCAGATGAATGTTCGGAGGATTATAACTTAATTCGGGAAAATCCTAATACCAAAATTATCGTAAAAATATTCCCGTCGCAAATCACCAATTTTGGGAATTTTCCGGTCATCCGTCAAATTTACGTTCAGAGTCCGTAACAATTCATCCCTTACAGTCCATTTAAGATTTTTCTTGAACTAACTAGAAATTCAAGCTTAATCGTATGATATTTAATAATCCGATTCTTAGGAAAATTCGAACCAAATCTATATCCTTATAATTTTACGGTTCGTGACCGGTACGTACGATCGCAGCTTAATAACAACTATACTCACTTATAAAAATTCCTTTGAAATATTTGAAGATCATTTCATGAATGTCATAACTTAAAGACCTATTTTCCGAACCTCAAACTTATCGGAAAATACGAGGGGTTACATATATTTTGTCACTCATTTGTACTTTGAATAATAAAAGATGTTATTGAATTTGTTATATATGTTTATTTTGATAATTATGTGATAATTAATGACCATATTATTATATAATATTGAAGTACATTTAAAATTATTACGAAATATATTATTTTATAATTCATATAATTAATAAATGTACGTTAAATTTAATGTACCGCACGGGTAAAATACTAGTATCTAAACAAATGTGTACTAACCTTTAGTACGTATGAGTCCAAAAGTTAACAGCAGTAATCAAAATTATCTTTAAAAAATAACAAACAAACAAAAAACAAAAACTCAACACACCTGAATTACATTTCAAACTCATTAACTATATTTATAACTCTCGTCTTGATATATCATGTTTAGACAATTTATTTTTTTTGGCAAAAAAATTTATTAGAAATTTAATATTTAATTATAGGTTAAATTATATAGCAAGCGTTTGTAGTCCAACGGTTAGGATAATTGCCTTCCAAGAATTAGACTCGGGTTCGACTCCCGGCAAACGCAAGAAAGATTAACCTATGTCATCTTAATTAATTAATAAATAGAACGAGTACGTCTTAACTAAGGTTGTGTCCCTCTTTTATACGTTATGTTATATGAATTGTACTATATTATTATTATGAAAGAAAAAAATGTATGTAGTAGACGTTATATATTTTCATTTATTCTTCAATGGTAATAATATATTTTGTCACTCATTTGTACTTTGAATAATAAAAAATGTTATTGAGTTTGTTATATATGTTTATTTTGATAATTATGTGATAATTAATGACCATATTATTATATAATATTGAAGTACATTTAAAATTATTACGAAATATATTATTTAATAATTCATATAATTAATAAATGTACGTTAAATTTAATGCACTGCACGAGTAAAATAGTAGTACCTAAACAAATGTGTACTAATCTTTAGTACGTATGAGTCCAAAAGTTAACAGCAGTACTCAAAATTATCTTTAAAAAATAACAAAAAAAAAAAAAAAAAAACTCAACACACCCGAATTACATTTCAAACTCATTAACTATATTTATAACTCTCGTCTTGATATATCATGTTTAGACAATTTTTTATTTGGCAAAACAATTTTTTAGAAATTTAATATTTAATTATAGGCTAAGTTATATAGCAAGCGTTTGTAGTCCAATGGTTAGGATAATTGCCTTCTAAGCAATAGACCCGGGTTTGACTCCCGGCAAACGCAAGAAATATTAATCTATGTCATATTAATTAATAAAAAACAAAATTAAATAGAACGAAAGATTAATCTATGTCACATTTATTAATAAAAAACAAAAATAAATAGAACGAGTGCGTCTTAACTAAGGTTGTGTCACTTTCTGATACGTTATGCTATATGAATTGTACTATATAATTATTATTAAAGAAATATCCATACCGTTATAACTCATATGTTATCTTTGTTTGATAATTATTATCACGTACCTGCATTCGAAATATATTTTCTTATATTCTTTATTGGTAAGAATGTATGTAGTAGACGTAATATATTTTCATTTTTTTTTCATTGGTAATAATATGTTTTGTCACTCGTTTGTACATTGAATAATAAAAAATGTTACTGAATTTGTTATATATGTTTATTATGATAATTATGTGATAATTAATGTCCATATTATTATATAATATTGAAGTACATTTATAATTATTACGTAATATATTATTTTCTAATTCATATAATTAATAAATGTACGTTAAGTTTAATGTACCGCAGGGGTATAATACTAGTACCTAAACAAATGTGTACTAATATTTAGTACGTATGAGTCCAAAAGTTAACAGCAGTACTCAAAATTATCTTTAAAAAATAACAAATAAACAAAAAACAAAAACTCAAAACACCCGAATCACATATGAAACACATTAACTATATTTATAACTCTCGTTTTGATATATCACGTTTAGACAATTTCTTTTTGGCAAAACAATTTATTAGAAATTTAATATTTAATTATAGGCTAAGTTATATAGCAAGTGTTTGTAGTCCAACGGTTAGGATAATTGCCTTCCAAGCAATAGCCCGGGTTTGACTCCCGGCAAACGCAAGAAAGATTAACCTATGTCATCTTAATTAATTAATAAATAGAACGAGTACGTCTTAACTAAGGTTGTGTCCCTCTTTTATACGTTATGCTATATGAATTGTACTATATTATTATTATGAAAGAAAAAAATGTATGTAGTAGACGTTATATATTTTCATTTATTCTTCAATGGTAATAATATATTTTGTCACTCATTTGTACTTTGAATAATAAAAAATGTTATTGAGTTTGTTAGATATCTTTATTTTGATAATTATGTGATAATTAATGACCATATTATTATATAATATTGAAGTACATTTAAAATTATTACGAAATATATTATTTAATAATTCATATAATTAATAAATGTACGCTAAATTTAATGTACTGCACGAGTAAAATACTAGTACCTAAACAAATGTGTATTAATCTTTAGTACGTATGAGTCCAAAAGTTAACAGCAGTACTCAAAATTATCTTTAAAAAATAACAAACAAAAAAAAAAAAAAAAACTCAACACTCCCGAATTACATTTCAAACTCATTAACTATATTTATAACTCTCGTCTTGATATATCATGTTTAGACAATTTTTTATTTGGCAAAACAATTTTTTAAAAATTTAATATTTAATTATAGGCTAAATTATTTAGCAAGCGTTTGTAGTCCAATGGTTAGGATAATTGCCTTCCAAGCAATAGACTCGGGTTCGACTCCCGGCAAACGCAAGAAAGATTAATCTATGTCATATTAATTAATAAAAAACAAAAATAAATAGAACGAAAGATTAATCTATGTCATATTAATTAATAAAAAAAATAATAAATAGAACGAGTACGTCTTAACTAAGCTTGTGTCCCTTTCTGATACGTTATGCTATATGAATTGTACTATATAATTATTATGTAAGAAATATCCATACCGAGAAATATCCATACCGTTATAACTCATGTTATCTTTGTTTGATAATTATTATCACGTACATGCATTCGAAATATATTTTCTTATATTCTTTATTGGTAAGAATGTATGTAGTAGACGTTATATATTTTCATTTTTTTTTTCAATGGTAATAATATATTTTGTCACTCGTTTGTACATTGAATAATAAAAAATGTTACCGAATTTGTTATACATGTTTATTATGATAATTATGTGATAATTAATGTCCATATTATTATATAATATTGAAGTACATTTATAATTATTACGTAATATATTATTTTCTAATTCATATAATTAATAAATGTACGTTAAGTTTAATGTACCGCAGGGGTATAATACTAGTACCTAAACAAATGTGTACTAATCTTTAGTACGTATGAGTCCAAAAGTTAACAGCAGTACTCAAAATTATCTTTAAAAAATAACAAACAAACAAAAAACAAAAACTCAAACCACCCGAATCACATATGAAACACATTAACTATATTTATAACTCTCGTTTTGATATATCACGTTTAGACAATTTCTTTTTGGCAAAACAATTTATTAGAAATTTAATATTTAATTATAGGTTAACGCATATACCAAGCGTTTGTAGTCCAACGGTTAGGATAATTGCCTTCCAAGCAATAGACCTGAGTACGTCTTAACTAAGGTTGTGTCCCTCTTTTATACGTTATGTTATATGAATTGTACTATATTATTATTATGAAAGAAAAAAATGTAAGTAGTAGACGTTATATATTTTCATTTATTCTTCAATGGTAATAATATATTTTGTCACTCATTTGTACTTTGAATAATAAAAAATGTTATTGAGTTTGTTATATATGTTTATTTTGATAATTATGTGATAATTAATGACCATATTATTATATAATATTGAAGTACATTTAAAATTATTACGAAATATATTATTTTATAATTCGTAATATAATAAATGTACGTTAAATTTAATGTACCGCACGGGTAAAATACTAGTACGTACTACCTAAACAAATGTGTACTAATCTTTAGTACGTATGAGTCCAAAAGTTAACAGCAGTACTCAAAATTATCTTTAAAAAATAACAAACAAACCAAAAACAAAAACTCAAAACACCCGAATCACATTTCAAACTCTTTAACTATATTTATAACTCTCGTCTTGATATATCATGTTTAGACAAATTTTTTTTTGGCAAAACAATTTTTTAGAAATTTAATATTTAATTATAGGCTAAGTTATATAGCAAGCGTTTGTAGTCCAACGGTTAGGATAATTTCCTTTCAAGCAATACACCCGGGTTTGACTCCCGACAAACGCAAGAAAGATTAACCTATGTCATCTTATTAATTAATTAATAAATAGAACGAGTACGTCTTAACTAAGGTTGCGTTCCTTTTTGATACGTTACGCTATATGAATTGTACTATATTATTATTATGAAAGAAATAAATGTATGTAGTAGACGTTATATATTTTCATTTTTTTTTCAATGGTAATAATATATTTTGTCACTCGTTTGTACATTGAATAATAAAAAATGTTACTGAATTTGTTATATATGTTTATTATGATAATTATGTGATAATTAATGACCATATTATTATATAATATTGAAGTACATTTAAAATTATTACGAAATATATTATTTTATAATTCATATAATGAATAAATGTACCTTAAATTTAATTTACCGCACGGGTAAAATACTAGTACCTAAACAAATGTGTACTAATCTTTAGTACGTATGAGTCCAAAAGTTAACAGCAGTACTCAAAATTATCTTTAAAAAATAACAAACAAACAAGAAACAAAAAGTCAACACACCCGAATCACATATGAAAGACATTAAATATATTTATAACTCTCGTTTTGGTATATCACGTTTAGACAATTTTTTTTTGGCAAAACAATTTATTAGAAATTCAATATTTAATTATAGGTTAAGTTATATAGCAAGCGTTTGTAGTCCAACGGTTAGGATAATTGCCCTCCAAGCATTAGACCTGGGTTCGACTCCCGGCAAACGCAAGAAAGATTAACCTATGTCATCTTAATTAATTAATAAAAAAAAAAACAAAAATAAATAGAACCAGTACATCTTAACTAAGGTTGTGTCCCTTTTTTATACGTTACGCTATATAAATTGTACAATATTATTATTATGAAAGAAAAATAAATGTATGTAGTAGACGTTATATATTTTCATTTATTCTTCAATGGTAATAATATATTTTGTCACTCATTTGTACTTTGAATAATAAAAATTGTTATTGAGTTTGTTATATATGTTTATTTTGATGATTATGTGATAATTAATGACCATATTATTATATAATATTGAAATACATTTAAAATTATAACGAAATATATTATTTTATAATTCATATAATTAATAAATGTAAGTTAAATTTAATGTACCGCACGGGTAAAATACTAGTAGCTAAACAAATGTATACTAATCTTTAGTACGTATGAGTCCAAAAGTTAACAGCAGTACTCAAAATTATCTTTAAAAAATAACAAACAAACAAAAAACAAAAACTCAACACACCCGAATTACATTTCAAACTCATTAACTATATTTATAACTCTCGTCTTGATATATCATGTTAAGACAATTTTTTTTTTTGGCAAAACAATTTTTTAGATATTTAATATTTAATTATAGGCTAAGTTATATAGCAAGCGTTTGTAGTCCAACGGTTAGGATAATTGCCTTCCAAGCAATAGACCCGGGTTCGACTCCCGTCAAACGCAAGAAAGATTAATCTATGTCATATTAATTAATAAAAAACAAAAATAAATAGAACGAAAGATTAATCTATGTCATATTAATTACTAAAAAACAAAAATAAATAGAACAATTACGTCTTACCTAAGGTTGTGTCCCTTTCTGATACGTTATGCTATATGAATTGTACTATATAATTATTATGAAAGAAATATCCATACCGTTATAACTCATGTTATCTTTGTTTGATAATCATTATCACGTACATGCATTCGAAATATATTTTCTTATATTCTGTATTGGTAAGAATGTATGTAGTAGACGTTATATATTTTCATTTTTTTTTCAATGGTAATAATATATTTTGTCACTCGTTTGTACATTGAATAATAAAAAATGTTACTGAATTTGTTATATATGTTTATTATGATAATTATGTGATAATTAATGTCCATATTATTATATAATATTGAAGTACATTTATAATTATTACGTAATATATTATTTTCTAATTCATATAATTAATAAATGTACGTTAAGTTTAATGTACCGCAGGGGTATAATACTAGTACCTAAACAAATGTGTACTAATCTTTAGTACGTATGAGTCCAAAAGTTAACAGCAGTACTCAAAATTATCTTTAAAAAATAACAAACAAACCAAAAAAAAAAAAACTCAAAACACCTGAATCACATATGAAACACATTAACTATATTTATAACTCTCGTTTTGATATATCACGTTTAGACAATTTCTTTTTGGCAAAACAATTGATTAGAAATTTAATATTTAATTATAGGTTAACTTATATAGCAAGCGTTTGTAGTCCAACGGTTAGGATAATTGCCTTCCAAGCAATAGACCCGGGTTCGACTCTCAGCAAACGCAAGAAAGATTAACCTATGTCATCTTAATTAATTAATAAATAGAACGAGTACGTCTTAACTAAGGTTGTGTCCCTTTTTTATACGTTATGCTATATGAATTGTACTATATTATTATTATGAAAGAAATAAATGTATGTAGTAGACGTTATATATTTTCATTTATTCTTCAATGGTAATAATATATTTTGTCACTCATTTGTACTTTGAATAATAAAAAATGTTATTGAGTTTGTTATATATGTTTATTTTGATAATTATGTGATAATTAATGACCATATTATTATATAATATTGAAGTACATTTAAAATTATTACGAAATATATTATTTTATAATTCGTATAATTAATAAATGTACGTTAAATTTAATGTACCGCACGGGTAAAATACTAGTACCTAAACAAATGTGTACTAATCTTTAGTACGTATGAGTCCAAAAGTTAACAGCAGTACTCAAAATTATCTTTAAAAAATAACAAACAAACAAAAAACAAAAACTCAACACACCCGAATTACATTTCGAACTCATTAACTATATTTATAACTCTCGTCTTGATATATCATGTTTAGACAAATTTTTTTTTGGCAAAACAATTTTTTAGAAATTTAATATTTAATTATAGGCTAAGTTATATAGCAAGCGTTTGTAGTCCAACGGTTAGGATAATTGCCTTCCAAGCAATAGACTCGGGTTCGACTCCCGGCAAACGCAAGAAAGATTAATCTATGTCATATTAATTAATAAAAAACAAAAATAAATAGAACGAGTACGTCTTAACTAAGGATGTGTCCCTTTCTGATACGTTATGTTATATGAATTGTACTATATAATTATTATGAAAGAAATATCCATACCGTTATAACTCATGTTATCTTTGTTTGATAATTATTATCACGTACATGCATTCGAAATATATTTTCTTATATTCTTTATTTGTAAGAATGTATGTAGTAGACGTTATATATTTTCATTTTTTTTTCAATGGTAATAATATACTGTAACACCCCGACTCGGCTACACCGAACCACCAGGGTAATTACCGCCACACCTAGACCCAGCCCAACCTTAAATAGGCGGGATTCATTCTAGATGCACAGGCTAAACAACAAAAGTAAGGATCGTGTTTCTTAACGTCAAAACCCGAGACAACTTTAGAATATAACTGCGTCATATATTGATTATATATATACATACGTCGTCAAAAGGTATAGCTAGGAAGCTACCAAAACGAACAGGGTTTAATAATACAACCCATCCGGAGAGTTTAGAGAGAGACCCGGTTAAACAACCATTCTGAGTCAGCACCTTTACAAAAGATACATGTACATACAATACTGACTACACCCCCACCCTCCCACGCACTCTAGACTCTACCTAGTCTAAAGAGCGGTACACGGGGCCCGTGTAGGTGCCCAAACCTCGCGCCACTCACCCTCATACCACATCATGTGGTCTAAAAATCGGCAAGTGTCCATGGTCATCATCCACTCATCAAGATACTCCGGGGGACTCGGGTCCCACGGGTACGGGTAATGTACTATGAACTCAGGTGGACTACTACCCGGAACGAGCTCTATGGGATAGAACCCATAGCTAGCTTGCATAGCATCGAAAGGGCAAAGGGGTACGACTGGAGGGGGTGCCCAAACAGGAACCTCCGGTGAATCCGGAGCGGGAGTAGAGTCGGGAGTGTCGATCAGAACTGGTGGATCAGGTGCATAACCAGGGCCGTAAGGGTCATCATCTGCTAGATACTGTACATAGTCATCATAGTCGTAGATAGGAAACTCGAACTCGGAAGGGTCCGAGTCCGGCGGGCTGCATGAGCCTACACTAGACGACATCTGTTAAAGAACACAACGGAGTGTAGTTAGCGCGACGGCTAAGTAAGGATATCCATTATCACTCGAAAATAAACAAAGGTTTTCAAAATAATTATTCAATAATAACAAGATAAGATAACATTACCCAATAGTCGCAATCAACCTGCAAACATTATAACAACAAGCAGTTTCACTTTATTTCAGTAATTCGAGCATATAACTCAGTCATTAATTCACCCGATGGTTAGCTCTCACACATCACCTGTGGTGCACAATTCTCACCTTAATTCACACGTGGGGTACGAAACACATCCACATTTAGTTCTTGGTGGGGTACAAAACACATCCACCTTTAATTCACGGTGGGGTACGAAACACATCCACCTTCCAACTCTCGCGTGGGGTACTAAACACATCCACGTTTAATTCACGGTGGGGTACGAAACACATCCACCTTTAATTCATGAGTGGGGTACGAAACACATCCACTTTCAACTCTCGCGTGGGGTACAAAACACATCCACGTTTAACTCACGGTGGGGTACGAAACACATCCACCTTTATTCTCATCACACGACTCCATCACCAATAACTCACTCAAATATATTCTCCCAACCCGCATGCTTAGGTTAGTATTAGTCACGTCACAGAAATCCAAGCATAGGAGTCATAACAATTTCCAAAGCACAATTATTTCCCAAAATCGTAAAATATTTAAGTATAATATTTTGGCTTCAAAAACACTCACCCGGATGCCCGTAGGCTTTCAAAATATCACAACACTTAAGCCTAAAAACATCGGGGAAAAACCGAATCGAGAACAAGTCGAAACGAGCCCGCGTCGCGCGGACTCGCAGTTGGCCGCGCCCGCGGACGCCCGGCGGACGCGGCGTCCGGACCGCGTCCGCGGGTTCGGCATCTCGCGTCGAGACTGGGCGCCCACGGACGCGCGCGTCCGTGCGGCGTCCAGCCTCTCGGCCGAGGCGCCGTAGCGGAAATCGCAACGGGGTGCGCGGTGGACGCGCGTCCACTGTCGCGTCCGCCCGTTTTCTGCCCACTTCGGGCCGCAAGTTCGGGGTTGTAACGCCCCGATCTTCCACCTTTTTCACAAATATAAACATATATGGACCCCAAACAACATATACATGCCTAAAAATAACCATGAACATGTATGATAAAATTTATCAACAAATCAAAGTGAGGATCTTTGGAGCTTACTTATAGATCTATAACATAGCACATAATTTTCATGAACAAAATTCTAATCATGCAATTTTCCTAGCATTTGCCTATCTCCAAGTGATTGAACCGACTTAAGGGAATCCTTACCTTTGTGGAAGACTTTTAAACCATAAAAGTTGAGGATGTTCTCCTTGGAGTTCTTCTCCAAAAATCCTAAAGAAAATGTCACCATAACAACCATATTTTCATGCATTAAACATCAACACTTAAGTTCTAGAGATGATTGAACCATCAAAGCTTAAAGTCTTACCTAGACTTGATCTCTTGAGTTGGGAAAATGAGTGGGAGCTTTAGATCACAATGCAAGACTTAACCAAATTTTCTTCTTCTTCTACCTTAGGATTTTCGAAAATGGGAGTGAGGGGATGAGAGAGATGATGTGAGTTTGTCTTGTTAATTACACAATCAAGTGCAAGTGCACAATGCTTCTTATGTCACCACATTTAATGATCCAATCTAAAGTGGGATTTGCTTTGCCACATGTCAACACCCCATGAATCCCTTAAGGAGATATTAATCTAATTGGCCAGTTTATGCTTAAATCAGATGAATGTTCGGAGGATTATAACTTAATTCGGGAAAATTCTAATACCAAAATTATCGTAAAAATATTCCCGTCGCAAATCACCAATTTTGGGAATTTTCCGGTAATCCGCCAAATTCAGGTTCAGAGTCCGTAACAATTTATCACTTTCAGTCCATTTAGAATTTCTCTTGAACTAATTAAAAATTCAGGCTTAATCGTATGATACGTAATAATCCCAATTCTGAAAAAATTCGAATTGAATCTTCATCCTTAAAATTTCCTCGGTTCGTAACCGATACGTAGTTCGCAGCTTATCGATAATCAATCCTTACGAGAAAAATTATTTCAAGCACCGAATAGTTCTCTCTTAAATGTCATAGCTTAAAAAAAATTTCTATCGCTATTTTCGAATCTTAGCTTTGCCGGGAAGCCGAGGGGTTACAGTCTTCCCCCCTTAAAATAGTTTCGTCCCCGAAACTACTCTTTTCGCCATTCGTTGATTTCCACCTACTCTTTCCTTGTCTAAAAACGAATTCCTAGCATGCTTAATCCAGCCACACAATTTAATCAGGCATATAAAGGTTAGGTCGATTCCACTAACCTGAATTAAATAATTCCGGATAACGTTCCATCATATCGCTCTCCAATTCCCAGGTAGCTTCATCGGGACTGTGGTTCGACCATTGTACTCTGATCATTTTGACTGATCTCCTCCTTGTGTCTCGCGTTTTCGAGTCCAAGATTCGGACTGGTCTTTCCTCATAGGTCAATGAATCATCCATCTCGAGCTCCTCCGGTTCTAACACATGGGATTCGTCAGGTACATACCGCTTGAGTTGAGAAATATGGAACACGTTATGTACTTTGTCAAGCTCAATCGGTAGGGCCAGTCGATAGGCTAAATTTCTGACCCTTTCTAGGATTTCATAAGGTCCTATGTATCGAGGACTTAATTTTCCTTTCCTCCCAAATCTTTTCACTCCTTTAGTAGGTGAAACTTTCAGTAACACCTTCTCTCCAGCCTGATATTCCGTGAATTGTCGTTTCAAGTCGGCGTATGACTTCTGTCGATCCTGCGCGATTTTCATCCTTCCTTGAATTAATTTGATAGCCTCAATGGTCTCATGGAGATATTGCGGTCCAAGCGTGACGATGTCACTCTTATCATTCCAGCACAGAGGACTTCGACACTTTCGCCCATATAATGCCTCGTAAGGTGCCATCTTAATACTCGCATGGTAACTATTGTTGTAAGAGAATTCTATTAGATCCAACTGTTCATCCCATGAACCCTGGAAGTCGAGTACGCAACCTCTGAGCATGTCTTCCAATGTTTGAATTGTTCGCTCCGTTTGACCATCAGTGGCGGGGTGAAAAGCCGTACTCAATTTGAGTTGAGTGCCCATTGCCGCCTGTAACGCTTCCCAAAAACTTGATAGAAACCGTGAGTCTCTATCTGAAACAATATCTCGCGCTACCCCGTGGTGCTTAACCACGTGCTTCATGTATGCTCTTGCCAGTTTCTCCATTGACCATGTTTTGTTCATCGGAATGAATCTTGCGGTCTTAGTTAATCGATCCACAACGACCCAGACTTGGTCGTTTCCCGCCTTGGTTCTAGGTAATCCTCCCACGAAGTCCATAGAGATTGAGTCCCACTTCCACTGCGGGATTTCCAATGGTTGTAGTAATCCCTTGGGTTTACTTCTTTCTGCCTTGACCCTTTGGCAGTTCAAGCACTTCGCCACGAATTCAGCTACATCGTTTTTCATGCCCGACCACCAGAAGTTTTGTTTCAAGTCCTTATACAACTTATCCCCACCAGGGTGAACCGAGTAAGGCGTGTAGTGGCCTTCTTTCATTACCTGCTCCATTATCTCCTTACACCCTCTTGGTATCACCCATCTACCTTGAAATCTCACACTTCCATCGGGGTGTAATTCGAATGGCCCATGTTTTCCGTCGACCATCTTTTCCTTGATGTTCCCCACCCAACTATCCTCTTCTTGCGCTCGTTTGATCTCTTCAAATAGGGTTGGAGTAGCCGTCATGTAATATAATCTCCCCTCTCGCTCTTCTTGATCACTCATCTTCACCTCCAGATTGAGTCCTTGAAACTCCTTACATAGCTGCTCGGGTAATATCCAAAGAGCATGGTTCGTCTTTCGGCTTAAGGCATCAACCACTTTGTTTGCCTTGCCTTCGTGATATTGAATTTCCAAGTCATAATCTTTGATCAGTTCCAACCATCTCCTTTGTCTTAAATTGAGATCTCTCTGAGTGAAGATGTACTTTAAACTCTTGTGATCTGTATAAACTTTGCATGAAATTCCATAGAGGTAGTGCCGCCAAATTTTGAGAGCGAAAACCACTACTGCTAGTTCCAAGTCGTGCGTCGGGTAGTTAGCCTCGTGGGTTTTCAGTTGACGAGAAGCATATGCTATTACTCTTCCATTTTGCATGAGGACGCATCCTAGTCCCTTGTGAGACGCATCGGTGTACAACTCATAGCCTTCTGTTCCGACAGGTAGAGTTAACACCGGAGCGGTGGTTAATCTCTTCTTGAGCTCTTGGAATGCCTGCTCACATTCCTCACTCCAACTGTACTTAGTTGTTTTCTTGAGCAAGCTCGTCAGTGGTCTTGCTATCTTTGAGAAGTCTTGAACGAATCGCAGATAGTAACCTGCCAAACCCAAGAAACTGCGGATTTCGGTAACTGACTTGGGCGCTTCCCATTCAATTACTGCTCGTATCTTGGTTGGATCTACCCTTATCCCTTCCTCGGTGATAACGTGACCGAGAAACGCGACTTCTCTTTTCCAAAATTCGCACTTCGAGAGTTTTGCGAAAAGTTTCCTCTCTCTCAGTGTTCGCAACACTGTTCAGAGGTGTTCCTCGTGTTCCTCTGTGGTCTTAGAGTAGACTAAGATGTCATCTATGAAAGCGACGACGAATTTATCCAAGTACGGAAGGAAGATCCGGTTCATCAAGTCCATAAAAGTTCCTGGAGCGTTAGTCACTCCGAATGGCATGACTGTGAATTCGTAGTGCCCGTACCTTGTTCGAAATGCTGTTTTAGGTACGTCTTCTTTCGCTACCCGCACTTGATGGTACCCTGACCGTAGGTCGATCTTTGAGAACACACCCGCTCCTTTCAACTGGTCAAATAGGTCATCGATCCTGGGCAACGGGTATTTGTTCTTCACCGTGACTCGGTTGAGTTCCCGGTAGTCGATGCACAATCGCAAGCTTCCATCATTCTTTTTCACGAACAACACCAGTGCACCCCAAGGTGATACGCTTGGTCTAATGAATCCTGTAACACCCCGTAAATTCATTTCAAGCCTTTCGATCGTTAATTAATTGTTTGGGCAATTTAATTAAATTCCAATTGGGCTAATTCTTTCAATTTAATATATACATACACTTGTATATATATATATTTGATGCCTAATTTAATTATTCTAATCAAGAGCCCAATTAATTGAATTTATTCTTGTAAGGGATTTTAATCAATTTGGACCCTTACAATATTTGTTATTAAATATTCTTACAAGCCCACATTCTTGATCATACATTATATATATATATATTGATCCTAAGACATTCTTATGGGCTAATTCTTATATTTAATTTGTAAGGGGTGAATTTAATAAGCCCAACTTACTAGTCTTGATTATATTTAATTTCCTACACCCATTATTTTATAAGTTACTTAAGCCCACATCATTTAATGTCTTACACCCTAAATATTGTATGTATTCTTAGTATATAACTTGAAGATCAAAATACCCTAAAGACTTTCACTCCTTTCTTCCTCCTACACTCATTCATGCGCCATTTTCACTCAATATTTCCCTAAAATTATCTTCATTTCTCCTACAAGTTTCCAAGTCAAGATTGCTCTTTTATGCTTGTTAGGAGTGGGTAAGTGCATCTATCCTAGAATCTCATCTTGCATTTTGTGTTTTTAGATAGTCTTTTTACATAATCATTATAAGTGTTCTTTTGGGTTCTTTGGAAAAGATGATCAAGGTGAAGGTGGGGCTTTGTGAGCTAGCAAAAGGCTTGTTGGAATAGGAAAAGCTCTTTGAGGTAACCATCCATGTCCATCAAATCTATTTTATTCACCTATTCTATATATATATTGATCTTGGTGTTGGAAATCCTGAAAATTCTTGTTGTATAGCCTATTTCTTGGATGTATTTTGTTGGATTTCATCTTGATCTTTTGCCTTGTGTTGTATGATCAATGATGTTATGGATTTCCTTATTTTTGGACTCTAAATTGGATGAAATGTGAGTGTATTTGGTTGGTTTTGTATTCTGGAAAGTGGTTTGTTCATGTCTGCTTTCGTTCTGGAATCTGGGAATGGGTTGGCCTTGCGGAAGACCCAAGCGGCACAATGTAACCCGCGAGGGCGATCCGCAAGGTGGCGACGGTGGTGGGCGGAGGGAGAGGCCGTTGAGGGGGACCGTCTCCTCTTTGCGGAGGAGGTCGGCGGAGAGGTGTATCCGTTGCGGTGTTCCGTCTAGTCACTGGGAATTGTTTTCCAGTGAGCGACTTCTCTGTTGTTGTTGTCTGTTGTTTCTCTTTGTTTCTGATTATTGTTGGATTGTTTTGTTGGGTATTTTACCATGTCTTTGGAGTATTTATTCATGTCATTTATTGGGTATTTGATACCATAGCTTTGGAGTATTGATTCATGTCTTTGGTTTCCATTTTTGGTATTCTTGATCTATTGATTCTTTGATTCATAATCTGGGAGTTGGTTTGTGTTCATATTTGAGATGAACACTTTGTTTTGGTTGTTGAGTTGATGTTGGAGTATGAGGTTGTGATGGTGGTTTGGTTGATGTTGTGTGGTTGTTGACTAGTGTGTACTATTGTGCTACTATTGACTGTGCTACTATTGACTTTTGACTTTGGACTTCGGTCCCTGTGATTGGGTTGACCCTGTGATTGGACTTCGGTCCCTGTGATTGGACCTGTGATTGGACTTCGTTGTGATTGGTCCCTGTGATTGGGCTCATCACCCCTGTTTGACTCGTGATCTGACTTTGACTTCTGACTATGTGGTTTGACTTGGTTTGGTGGTTGGCTTTGGCTTTGGTTGGGAGGTTGGAGTTGGGTTCTTCTTGATGGGGTTGTGAGTCCTTTGGTTATTCGGTTGATATCTTGTTATTCTTGTTGAGTTGGTTGAGTTAGTATCCGGTTGGTTCGTTTTGCGTTATGCTTTCGTTGTTGGATATTGGCTTTGTTTGACTGAGTCTTGGTTATTGATTCGTTCAGCTTTATTGTTGTGAGTATCGGTTTGAACTATTGAACAGTTCGTTGGTGTTTATATTCTATATGGGTGTGTAAACCTATTTACAAGCTTATGTATATCTATATTCCTTGCGGGTGTGAATGGTGGTTGCTTAGCATTCTTTTGCTAATGGTTCTTTGTGTGTTTTCCAGGTATGGAGTAGTTATGCGTGAGCGCGCTAGAGCTTTCCTATGAGGATGTTTAGCCTTAGTTGGTTTGTTTAGACTTTGATTTGTTGGCCTGTGAGCCTTGAGATATTATGATACTCTTGTTAGTGATTTGAGACTTGATTTATTGAGGATTTATTTCATTTATACTATGACAGTTTAGTTCGTTTTATGTTTAGCCTGTGCATCTAGGCTGTGATATACCTAGATGTGGCATGACGCCCTTAAGTTTTAAATTCGCTTCCGCTATGTTTGGTTTGTTGGTTGAGATTGGCAGCTTTTATGTTAAGTTTTAGCTATCTCAGCCTGTGTGAGGTTGGGGTGTCACAGTTGGTATCAGAGCCTGTGTTGAGGTCTGAATAGAGATCCTAGGGTTGTAATCTGAGACTCTAGGACTTGATCAGTAGAAGTTAAGATGTTTAAGAGTTCTAAGATGTGTGAATTCTAGGCCGCGCGGTGAGGACTCGTTTACTTGCTTTTGTTTATGCTTTGCAGGTTGTTTGTTGTTTGTTGCTGTGAGCTCGTTCTCACTTGCTTTCTTGCGTGTTTGGGTTAGACCGACCGCAGTGTTCTCTTCGCCTTCTGTTAGTATTCTCCCTTTTCTGCATCATGCTACCGTCAAGGAAGCGGGAGGAAGCCCCAGGCACGGGAGGAGGAATGCTGGATCGCCTCAAGAAGCTGAAGGCGGCCGGCGCGGGAACGGCAAGGACTTCAGGAGGCAGCAGCTCGTGTAGCAAAGGAGTATCTCTCCCCGGCCTCGAGAGAGCGAGTGGAAGGGAAGGAGTCCTATCTGCGACAGGGGAGCTTCTCATTATGAACAAGTCCCAGGCCGAGAGCTGCGACGTGGTCACCGGCATCTTTCCAGTGCTCTCCGTCCCCACCTTGGTGTTGTTCGACTCTGGAGGCTCTAATTCTTTCATATCCTCGAAGTTGGTCCGTGAGCTGGGCATAGTGCCTAGCGCAGCGACGAGGATTGCAGTCAAGGTGGCATCGGGCGAGGTTAAGGCGTGTGAGCACATCTTCGAGGGTGTGCCCATCAAGATTAAGGAAGTGACCTTCCCCAGTGATCTCATTCAGTTTGACTTGGATGACTTCGGAGTGGTGCTGGGTATGGACTGGCTGGGACAGTATAAGGCTCAGATTCTGTGCAGCGAGCAGAAGGTGGTTTTGAAAGGCCCTGGGGGCAAGCAGGTTTCGTACCGAGGGGTAATCAAGGAGCCCGAGGTCAAGCTGGTCTCGATGATCAAGATTAAGAAATATGTCGCCAAGGGGCATGAAGCTTTCTTATGTACAGTTGAGGATCTTAGCGCGCCGAAAGATGAAATGCAGCAAATACCCGTGGTGCGTGAGTTTCCCGATGTCTTCCCAGATGAGATCCCGGGATTACCGCCTCCCCGAGAGGTAGAGTTCACTATTGACCTGATGCCAGGGACGGCCCCGATATCGAAAGCCCCGTACCGTATGGCTCCGAAGGAAATGCAAGAGTTGAAAGAGCAGCTGCAAGATTTGTTAAACAAAGGGTATATTCGACCGAGTGTTTCACCGTGGGGAGCTCCGGTGCTTTTTGTGAGGAAGAAGGATGGTAGCATGCGTCTCTGCATCGATTACCGAGAGCTTAACCGGGTGACAGTTAAGAACAAGTACCCCTTGCCGAGAATCGACGATTTGTTTGATCAGCTGAAGGGAGCCGGCATCTTCTCGAAGATTGATTTGCGATCCGGGTACCATCAGCTCAGAGTGGCGGAGGCAGATATTCCAAAGACGGCGTTCCGGACCCGCTATGGCCACTATGAGTTCACAGTTATGCCGTTCGGATTGACGAATGCTCCAGCAGCCTTTATGGATTTGATGAACAGGGTGTTCCAGCCGTATCTGGATGAGTTCGTGGTTGTGTTCATTGACGACATCCTGGTTTACTCTCCTGATCCAGCCGAGCATGAGAAGCATCTCAGGACTGTGTTGCATATTCTAAGGGAGAAACAGTTATATGCCAAGCTATCCAAGTGCGAGTTCTGAAAGACTAGTGTGGCTTTCTTGGGTCACGTGATAGCTAAAGATGGAGTCTCGGTGGACCCTACTAAGATCCGGGCAGTGATAGAGTGGCCAGCACCCACGACTCCGTCTGAGGTCCGAAGCTTTCTGGGTTTGGCGGGTTACTACAGGAGGTTTGTTCCGGACTTCTCTACGATAGCCCAACCGATCACGCAGCTCATGAAGAAGACCACACCCTTCAGATGGGACAGTGAGTGTGCAGCAGCGTTTCAAGAGTTGAAAGAGAGATTGACATCAGCTCCTGTTCTGACACTACCATCCGGGACTGAGGGGTTTGAAGTATACAGTGACGCGTCGAAGAAAGGTTTGGGGTGTGTGCTGATGCAGCAGGGCCGAGTGGTGGCTTACGCATCCCGACAGCTTAAGAGTCACGAGGAAAACTACCCCACGCATGATTTGGAGTTAGCTGCTGTTGTTTTTGCACTCAAGATTTGGAGGCATTACTTGTATGGAGTGCAATGTAAGATTTACACCGATCACAAGAGTTTAAAGTATATCTTCACACAGAAAGAGTTGAACATGAGACAAAGACGTTGGCTAGAGCTCATTAAAGACTACGACTTGGTCATTCAGTATCACGAGGGGAAAGCAAATGTAGTGGCCGACGCACTAAGCAGAAAGACGAGCCATTCACTCAATGCCACGTGGGTATTAGCAGACGACCTGTGTAAGGAATTCCAAAAGTTGAACATTGCTGTGGTGGAGGAAGGGCAAGTAGAGGAAGAGGTTCGACTCTTTAGCATGCAGATCTTACCAGCTTGGCTCGACGAGATCCGTAGGGGACAGACGGGCGATGCCCGGTTGAACAGAGTAAGGGCCAAAATGGTTAATGGCAAGAAGGGACCCTTCGAGCTCTACCCCGACGGCAGCATTCGGTATCTAGGGCGGTGGTGCGTGCCACTTTCGTGCAAGGACTTAAAGAAACAGATATTGGAGGAAAGCCACTACACTCCGTATTCAGTACATCCAGGTGGCGAAAAGTTGTATAAGGACATGAAGAAACTGTTTTGGTGGCCGAACATGAAAAAGGAAATAGCTAACTTTGTGAGCCGCTGCCTGAACTGCCAGAAAGTCAAGGCTGAAAGGTGTAAAACTAAAGGAATGCTACTACCCCTGGAGGTACCCGAAGGGAAATGGGAATCTATATCTATGGACTTCGTAGGAGGTTTGCCTTTGACCAGATCGGGGAAAGACAAGATTTGGGTGATAGTGGATCGCCTCACCAAGACAGCCCGTTTCATCGCCATGAAGGAGACGTGGACTATGGATCAGTTGGCTAGAGCTTATATACACCAGGTGGTGAAGTACCACGGAGTACCTCGCGACATCGTGTCCGACCGCGACTCGAGATTCTTATCACAGTTTTGGAAGTCATTACAGGCAGCGTTGGGCACGAGGTTGAAGATGAGTACAGTTTTTCATCCTGCCACCGATGGTCAAACTGAGCGCACCATTCAGACTTTGGAGGACATGTTGAGGGCTTGCATGCTCGATTTGCAAGGGTCGTGGGAAGAGCACATCGATTTGATTGAGTTCTCCTACAACAACAGTTATCACTCCAGTATACAGATGGCTCCATATGAGGCGCTCTACGGTCAAAAGTGCAGAAGCCCGTTATGCTGGGAAGATTTGGTTGATCCAGTGACTTTGGGACCTCAATATCTGCAAGAAGCCACCGAAAAAGTCAAGTTGATTCAAAGTAGAATGAAAGCTGCTCAAGACCGCCAGAAATCCTATGCCGATCTGGGAAGGAAATTCGTGGAATTTCAAACAGGCGAGAAAGTGTGGCTGAAGATTTCCCCAACTCGTGGAGTGATGAGATTTGGGAAGAAAGGGAAGTTGAGCCCCCGCTTCATCGGACCATACGAGATCCTAGAGAGGGTTGGGCAAGTGGCCTATCGTTTAGCCCTACCGGCGGAGTTAGACCGAGTGCACAATGTGTTTCATGTCTCCCAGCTGAAGAAGTACGTGCACGACGCCTCACATGTGTTAGCTCCCGAGACATTAGAGTTGGATGAGGCGCTATCTTATGAAGAGAAGCCAGTGAGGATCTTGGACTCCAAGACGCGAGAGACCCGGCGCAAGGCAATCAAACTAGTGAAGGTGCTTTGGTCCAACCATGGAGTCGAGGAGGCCACTTGGGAGATGGAGGACGACATGAGGCGGCGCTACCCGGCTTTGTTTGCCTAGGTGAGTAGTTTAGCTTATGTTTTTGCATGTTAGTTGGGGTTGGGTAAGTTAGGAGTTTAGTATGTGTTTAGTCAGTTGCATGTTAGTATGTTTGTTGAGTTTAGGATTGGTTGAGCAATCGTTCTTTTCGAATCTTCCGTTGAATCTTCGTTTCCTTTGAATCGTTCCGTTTCTAGTTCCCGTTAGCTTTGAGCTTCGGGGACGAAGCTCCTTTTAAGGGGGGTAGAGTGTAACACCCCGTAAATTCATTTCAAGCCTTTCGATCGTTAATTAATTGTTTGGGCAATTTAATTAAATTCCAATTGGGCTAATTCTTTCAATTTAATATATACATACACTTGTATATATATATATATTTGATGCCTAATTTAATTATTCTAATCAAGAGCCCAATTAATTGAATTTATTCTTGTAAGGGATTTTAATCAATTTGGACCCTTACAATATTTGTTATTAAATATTCTTACAAGCCCACATTCTTGATCATACATCATATATATATATATATATTGATCCTAAGACATTCTTATGGGCTAATTCTTATATTTAATTTGTAAGGGGTGAATTTAATAAGCCCAACTTACTAGTCTTGATTATATTTAATTTCCTACACCCATTATTTTATAAGTTACTTAAGCCCACATCATTTAATGTCTTACACCCTAAATATTGTATGTATTCTTGGTATATAATTTGAAGATCAAAATACCCTAAAGACTTTCACTCCTTTCTTCCTCCTACACTCATTCATGCGCCATTTTCACTCATATTTCCCTAAAATTCATCTTCATTTTCCTACAAGATTTCAAGTAAAGATTGCTCTTTTAAGTTTGTTGGGAGTGGGTAAGTGCATCTATCCTAGAATCCATCTTGCATTTTGTGTTTTTAGATAGTCTTTTTACATAATCTTATAAGTGTTCTTTTGGGGTTCTTTGGGAAAAAGATGATCAAGGTGAAGGTGGGGCTTTGTGAGCTAGCAAAAGGCTTGTTGGAATAGGAAAAGCTCTTTGAGGTAACCATCCATGTCCATCAAATCTATTTTATTCACCTATTCTATTTATAATGATCTTGGTGTTGGAAATCCTGAAAATTCTTGTTGTATAGCCTATTTCTTGGATGTATTTTGTTGGATTTCATCTTGATCTTTTGCCTTGTGTTGTATGATCAATGATGTTATGGATTTCCTTATTTTTGGACTCTAAATTGGATGAAATGTGAGTGTATTTGGTTGGATTTTGTATTCTGGAAATGGTTTTGTTCATGTCTCTTTGGTTCTGGAATCTGGGAAGTGGGTTGGCCTTGCGGAAGACCCAAGCGGCACAATGTAACCCGCAGGGCGATCCGCAAGGTGGCGACGGTGGTGTTGGGCGGAGGGGAGAGGCCCGTTGAGGGGGACCGTCTCCTCTTTGCGGAGGAGGTCGGCGGAGAGGGTGTCCGTTGCGGTGTTCCGTCTAGTTCACTGGGAATTGTTTTCCAGTGAGCGACTTCTCTGTGTTGTTGTCTGTTGTTCGTCTTTGTTTCAGATTATTGTTGGATTGTTTTGTTGGGTATTTTACCATGTCTTTGGAGTATTTATTCATGTCATTTATTGGGTATTTTATACCATAGCTTGGAGTATTGATTCATGTCTTCGGTTTCCATTTTTGGTATCCTTGATCTATTGATCCTTTGATTCATAATCTGGGAGTTGGTTTGTGTTCATATTGAGATGAACATTGTTTTGGTTCTTTGAGTTGATGTTGGAGTATGAGGTTGTGATGGTGGTTTGGTTGATGTTGTTTGGTTGTTGGCTACTATTGACTGTTACTATTGTGCTACTATTGACTGTGCTACTATTGACTTCTGACTTTGGACTTCGGTCCCTGTGATTGGGTTGATTACCCCTGTGATTGGACTTCGGTCCCTGTGATTGGACTTCGGTCCCTGTGATTGGGCTCATCACCCCTGTTTGACTCGTGACTCTTGACTCTTGACTTCTGACTATGTGGTTTGACTTGGTTTGGTGGTTGGCTTGGCTTTGGTTGGGAGGTTGGAGTTGGGTTCTTTCTTGATGGGTTGTTGTGAGTCCTTTGCGTTATTCGGTTGTTATCTTGTTATTCTTGTTGAGTTGGTTGAGTTAGTATCTCGGTTATTGGTTCGTTCTTGTGTTATGCTTTCGTTGTTGGATATTGGCTTTGTTTGACTGAGTCTTGGTTATTGATCCGTTCAGCTTATTATTGTTGAGTATCGGTTTGAACTATTGAACAGTTCGTTGGTGTTTATATTCTATATGGGTGTGTAAACCTATTTACAAGCTTATGTATATCTATATTTCCTTGCGGGTGTGAATGGTGGTTACTTAGCATTCTTTTGCTAATGGTTCTTTGTATGTTTTCCAGGTATGGAGTAGTTATGCGTGAGCGCGCTGGAGCTTTCCTATGAGGATATTTAGCCTTAGTTGGTTTTGTTTAGACTTTGATTTGTTGGCCTGTGAGCCTTGAGATATTATGATACTCTTGTTAGTGATTTGAGCACTTATGATGTTGGATTGAGGATTTATTTCTATTTCATATCTATGACAGTTTAGTTCGTTTTATGTTTAGCCTGTGCATCTAGGCTGTGATATACCTAGATGTGGCATGACGCCCTTAAGTTTTAAATTCGCTTCCGCTATGTTTGGTTTGTTGGTTGAGATTGGCAGCTATTATGTTAAAGTCTTAGCTATCTCAGCCTGTGTGAGGTTGGGGTGTCACAAATCCTTTCTCCAATAACTCTTCCAACTGTGCCTTTAATTCCTCCATTTCCTTGGGAGCCATGCGATAAGGCGCTCTTGAGATGGGTGAGGTGCTTGGTACAAGATCGATGGTGAACTCCACTTCCCTTTCTGGTGGCATCTCGGTGAGGTCGTCAGGGAATACGTCAGGAAATTCGCGCACTATTGGGATTCGATCTATCTCGAGTTCCTCCACCTCGGCGTCTTGTATCAAACAGAGATATGCTTCGCACCCCTGGCGAACGCATTTCCTTAACCCTTGCATCGTTAACAACCGTGGCTCGGGTTGTTTGTCAACTTCTCGGTAGGATATTCTCTTTCCCTTCGGTCCTTGAAGTACAACCTTTCGTTCGTTACACACGATCTGAGCCTTGTATTTATCCAGCCAATCCATTCCGCGTACGACATCGAGGCCTTCGAGTTCGAAACGAATGAGATTTCTGGGACAGTTAAATCCCGCTATTTCTATTGCAACGTCTTCGTAACCATCCTTACAGGATACTACTACTCCTGAAGCTGTTGCGACGTTGAGATTTAACTTGGCCGTAGGCCTTAACTTTAGTTTATCAGCGAATGCAGAGGATATAAAGGAATTGGTAGCCCCAGTATCAAATAGGACTAAGCCGAGTACTGAGTTTATGGGGAATGTACCAGTTACGGCGTCGCTAGCCTGAGCCTGAGCGCTATTGACGACGTAGATCCTGCCCTGTTTTGCTCCGCTGCTTTCTCCCACCACTTGCTTTCCCTTGTGGTTAGAACCAGGCGTGGCATTCATCGAGTTCCCAGATTGAGAATTAGTCTTCTGACCTCCGGCTCCTGCGGGGTTCCAACCGTTATTCCCGCTAAATCTCCGCCCTTGATTTTCATTTTGCAGGGGCTTCTGGGGACTGTTTCCCTGACTTCGGCACTGAGCGGCCTTGTGCCCAAAATTGCCACACTGATAACACCTGATCCTCACCCCCTGGCAATTCTCACCGGGGTGATCCCTTCCACACCTCGGGCAATTAGAACGTCTCCCCTTATCGAATCCTCCTCTCCCTTGCACCGTGTTAAAGCCGCCCTGATTGGCCTTCTTGTTTCCCGCTTGAAACTTCCGAGAGTTGTCGTCGGCTTTCCTCTTGTTTCGGCCATAGGCTTCCTGTTGGTCCAGGTAAACCTGATAATGATCCGACGCCCTGTCATAGGCCTCCTTTAACGTAGCGCACATGAAAGGCGCAATCATTCCTCTTATGCTCCAGTCCAATCCCCGAACAAACCTCCTTGCCTTACTTGCCTCATCCGGCACAATCTCCTGGGCAAACCTGTAACCCCTCGGTTTTTATGACAAAGTTAAGATTCGAGAATAGCGATATAAATTTTTTTTAAGCTATGACATTTAAGAGAAAACTATTCGGTGCTCGAAATAATTTTTCTCGTAAGGATTAATTATCGATAAGCTGCGAGCTACGTATCGGTCACGAACCGAGAAAATTATAAGGATATGGATTTGATTCGAATTTTCCTAGAATTGGATTATTGAGTATCATACGATTAAGCCTGAATTTCTAGTTAGTTCAAGGAAATTTTTAAATGGACTGTAAGGGATAAATTGTTACGGACTCTGAACCTAAATTTGGCGGATTATCGGAAAATTCCCAAAATTGGTGATTTGCGACGGGAATATTTTTACGATAATTTTAGTATTAGAATTTTTCCCGAATTAAGCTATAATTCTCCGAACATTCATCTGATTTAAGCTTAAACTGATCAAGATAATTAATATCTCCTTAAGGGATTGCTAGGGTGATGACATGTGGCATGAGATCTAAGAGGGATTTGATCTTGATTTGTTCATTAAATGAAGATGACATAAGGGGTGAGGTGCTATGTACTTGTGACTTCCATTCCAAGCCAAAGATGAATTAATGATCATCTCTTTCTTCCTAACACCCTAGTTCGAAAATCACAAGGGAGAAAAGAAGAAGAAAATTAGTCTAGCTTTGTGATCATCTCTCTCTCTCCTCTCTTCCTCTCATTTTCGAAAATTCACTAAGACAAAGGAGAAGAAAATTGTTCAAGACTTCCACTTGTGACCAAACTTCCTCCTACAATTCTTTTTAGCTCTTTTAGCAAAGTCTAGGACTTTTGGGAGAAAAATCCTAAGGAAATACCCTCAAGGTCGCGATCTAAAAATCAAGGTAAGGAATCCCTTAAGTCGGTTCAATCACTTGGAAATAGGCAAACGGATGCCCGTAGGCTTTCAAAATATCACAACACTTAAGCCTAAAAACATCGGGGAAAAACCGGATCGAGAACAAGTCGAAACGAGCCCGCGTCGCGCGGACTCGCAGTTGGCCGCGCCCGCGGACGCGGCGTCCGGACCGCGTCCGCGGGTTCGGCATCTCGCGCCGAGACTGGGCGCCCACGGACGCGCAACGGACGCGCGCGTCCGTGCGGCGTCCAGCCTCTCGGTCGAGGCGCCGTAGCGTAAATCGCAACGGGGCGCGCGGTGGACGCGCGTCCACTGTCGCGTCCGCCTGTTTTCTGCCCCCTTCGGGCCGCAAGTTCGGGGTTGTAACGCCTCGATCTTACACCTTTTTCACAAATATAAACATATATGGACCCCAAACAACATATACATGCCTAAAAATAACCATGAACATGTATGATAAAATTTATCAACAAATCGAAGTGAGGATCTTTGGAGCTTACTTATAGATCTATAACATAGCACATAATTTTCATGAACAAAATTCTAATCATGCAATTTTCCTAGCATTTGCCTATCTCCAAGTGATTGAACCGACTTAAGGGAATCCTTACCTTTGTGGAAGACTTTTAAACCGTAAAAGTTGAGGATGTTCTCCTTGGAGTTCTTCTCCAAAAATCCTAAAGAAAATGTCACCATAACAACCATATTTTCATGCATTAAACATCAACACTTAAGTTCTAGAGATGATTGAACCATCAAAGCTTAAAGTCTTACCTAGACTTGATCTCTTGAGTTGGGAAAATGAGTGGGAGCTTTAGATCACAATGCAAGACTTAACCAAATTTTCTTCTTCTTCTACCTTAGGATTTTCGAAAGTGGGAGTGAGGGGATGAGAGAGATGATGTGAGTTTGTCTTGTTAATTACACAATCAAGTGCAAGTGCACCATGCTTCTTATGTCACCACATTTAATGATCTAATCTAAAGTGGGATTTGCTTTGCCACATGTCAACACCCCATGAACCCCTTAAGGAGATATTAATCTAATTGGCCAGTTTATGCTTAAATCAGATGAATGTTCGGAGGATTATAACTTAATTCGGGAAAATTCTAATACCAAAATTATCGTAAAAATATTCCCGTCGCAAATCACCAATTTTGGGAATTTTCCGGTAATCCGCCAAATTCAGGTTCAGAGTCCGTAACAATTTATCCCTTTCACTCTATTTAGAATTTCTCTTGAACTAATTAAAAATTCAGGCTTAATCGTATGATACGTAATAATCCCAATTCTGGAAAAATTCGAATTGAATCTTCATCCTTAAAATTTCCTCGGTTCGTAACCGATACGTAGTTCGCAGCTTATCGATAATCAATCCTTACGAGAAAAATTATTTCAAGCACCGAATAGTTCTCTCTTAAATGTCATAGCTTAAAAAAAATTTCTATCGCTATTTTCGAATCTTAGCTTTGCCGGGAAGTCGAGGGGTTACATATACTTTGTCACTCGTTTGTACATTGAATAAAAATAAATGTTACTTAATTTGTTATATATGTTTATTATGATAATTATGTGATAATTAATGTCCATATTATTATATAATATTGAAGTACATTTATAATTATTACGTAATATATTATTTTCTAATTCATATAATTAATAAATGTACGTTAAGTTTAATGTACCGCACGGGTGAAATACTAGTACCTAAACAAATGTGTACTAATCTTTAGTACATATGAGTCCAAAAGTTAACAGCAATACTCAAAATTATCTTTAAAAAATAACAAACAAACAAAAAACAAAAACTCAAAACACCCGAATCACATATGAAACACATTAACTATATTTATAACTCTCGTTTTGATATATCACAATTAGACAATTTCTTTTTGGCAAAACAATTTATTAGAAATTTAATATTTAATTATAGGTTAAGTTATATAGCAAGCGTTTGTAGTCCAACGGTTAGGATAATTGCCTTCCAAGCAATAGACCCGGGTTTGACTCCCGGCAAACGCAAGAAAGATTAACCTATGTCATCTTAATTAATTAACACGAATGAGGCATCCAAGGTGAGTTTTATTTTCCTCGAGTTTATTAAAACGAAGGGGACAGACCACCTCCTAACATAATGGATTGCTGGCTACATTTATTGAAATGCGTAAGATTGACGACCTCTTAACACATGGATTACTGATAATACATTAACAGGTGCTCGGCATTCCACACCCTTGCTACCATCTTCCCCTTGGGAGTCTTGAGCTTGTAGCTGCCTGGGTGAACCACGGCTTCAACGATGTAGGGACCCTCCCATTTCGGGGTGAATTTGCCTCCGGCTTGCGGTTGGCTTGCTTCTCTCCGCCTGAGTACATAGTCGCCTGTGTGGAAGTGGAAGTGGCGTGGCCGAGCCCTTCTGTCGTGATAGGTTTTGGCCTGGCGCTGGTAGTTTTCTGCTCGGATCATGGCTGCCTCCCTCTTCTCGTCTATTAGGTGGAGGTCTGTCCGGTGGTGCTCGTCGTTGGTGTCGGGGTCATATTCTTTAGCCCGGTGAGATGGTATGACGACCTCCGCGAGGGCGCGGGCCTCAAAACCATAGGCCAGCGAGAAAGGAGTCTGGCCTGTAGCCCTCCGGGGCGTGGTTCGGTAGGCCCACAGGACCGCGTCTAGCTCCTCCACCCATGCCCCTCCGGCCGACTCGAGTTTCCTTTTGAGGCCGTCCACCAGGGTACGGTTGGCGTTCTCTACTTGGCCATTCGCCTGGGGGTAGCATACAGCTACCCGGCTGTGGGTGATGTGCCATTCTGCACAGAATTTTTCGAACTCTTGCCCCTCGAATTGGCGTCCGTTATCGGTGATGAGTTGCATGGGAACTCCGAAACGACATAGGATGTTTTTGTAGACGAATTGCTTGCACCGGGAGCTAGTGATGCTGGCCAGGGGCTCGGCCTCTACCCACTTTGTGAAATAGTCCACCGCCACTATTAGGTACTTCCTTCTTCCCGATCCCATAGGTAAGGCCCCCACTAAGTCCATCCCCCATCGTGAAAAGGGAATGACCGAGCTGATGGGGGTGTAGTTTGAGGCGGGCCGACCCGGGGCGGTTTGAAACTGTTAGCAAGTCTTGCAACTCCGGGTGTAGTCAGCGCACTCTTTAGCCATATTAGGCCAAAAGTACCCCTGTAGAATGGCCCTTCGGGCCATGGTGTAGGCTCCTTGGTGGGCTGAGTAGGTCCCTTCGTGAATTTCTTCGATCATCGATTTCGCCTCCTCCGGGTACAGGCAACGCAAGAGGGTGCCGTTGTATGACCTCTTATATAGTGTGTCGCCTTGGACCAGGTAGGTAGGGGCTCGTCTTTTCACGAGTTTGGCTTCCACCTCGTCGAGGGGTAGTGTGCCTGTCTTCTTGTACTCTCGTAGATGGTCCAACCAGCATGGGGGTCGGGCTTGCACGGGCAGCACCGGGTAGGATTCCAAACTCGACCTTTTGACCTCTTCAACCCGGGCTATCTTTGAGATGTGTTCTGGAGCCCCCAGGCTGAGTTTGGAGAGCATGTCTGCGTCCTCGTTCTGCTCCCGGGGTACCTGTAAAACTTCATAATTGATCAATTGGCCCAGCAACTAGAGTACTACATCTCGATATCTCCTCATCCTGTCTTCGTTGGCGACAAATTCGCCCGTGACCTGGCCTACTACCAATCTGGAGTCACATTGGATCTTGAGCTTCTCGGCCCTCATATTTAGGGCGAGTTGGAGCCCCCCGAGGAGTGCTTCGTACTCGGCCTCATTATTGGAGAGGTTGAAGTTGAACCGGAGGGCATAGTAGGCCCGGAACCCCTCTGGGGTTATGATGACGACCCCTCCCCCGCATCCTTTGGGGTTTGAGGACCCGTCTGTTGAAAGGGTCCACCACTCCTCGTCCTCGTTTCGGATCTGTTCGGTGGCCTCTCGTGCGGTGCATTCGACTATGAAATCGGCCAATGCTTGCCCCTTGATAGCTGGTCTGGGTCTGAAGTGGATGTCGAACTGGCTTAGGTGCATAGACCATTTGACCAGCCTGCTGGCCGACCCCGAGGCCCGCAGCATCGAGTCCAAGGGTTGGTTGGTGAGGACATGTACGGGGTGGGCTTGAAAGTAGTGCCCGAGCTTCTTGGCTGTAACGTCCACCGCAAAAATGGCCTTTTCGGTGGGTGTGTACCTGACCTCCGCCCCCCTTAGGGCTCGGCTCACATAGTAGACGGGCCGTTGGACCCCTTCGTCATCCCGGACCAGCACGGAGCTGACCGCGGCCTGGGCAATGCCCAAGTACAGGTACAAAACCTCTCCTTTCTCGGGTTTTGCTAGGGGGAGGAGTGACATTAGGTATGTCTTAAGATCTTCGAAAGCCTTTTGGCACTCCTGGGACCATTCGAATCCCTTAGCCCTCTTAAGCACCCCAAAGAAGGGCAGGGACCTCTCGGCCGACCGTGAGAGAAAACGGCCGAGGGCCGCCAGCCGCCCGTTGAGGCGCTGGACATCCCAGAGGGACCTCGGAGGTTCCATGTCAAGGATGGCCTTTACTTTGTCAGGATTGGGTTCTATGCCCCTCTTAGAGACCATGTATCCCAAGAATTTTCCCCCGTGTACCCCAAAGGTGCACTTCTTGGGGTTTAATCTCAAATTGAAACGTTGCATTATTGAGAATACCTCTGCCAGATCGTCGACATGGTGGCCGTCCTCGGCACTTTTGACTATCATGTCATCGGCATAGGCTTGGAGATTACGCCCGAGGACTTGTTTAAACACTTTAGCCACCATTCGGGTATATGTGGCCCCGAGTTCTTGAGTCCGAAGGCCATAACCTTATAGCAGTAGACCCCTTCGGGAGTGGTGAAGGTCGTCTTCTCCTCGTCGGCCTCGTGCATGAATATTTGGTGGTACCCCCTGAAGGCATCTAGAAAACTCATGAGTGCACACCCCGCTGTCTCGTCTACCAGCTGGTCGATGTTAGGCAGGGGAAAAGGGTCCATGGGGCAGGCCTTGTTAAGGTCTGTGTAGTCCACGCACATCCTCCAAGTCGGCGGTTTGGGGGCGAGGACCACGTTGGCGAGCCATTCAGGGTATAGGACTTCCTTGATGTGTCCTATGTCGAGGAGGGTATTGACCTCCTTTTTCACGAACTCTCTTCTCTCGGCCAATAGGTACCGCTTGCGTTGCTGAACAGGCTTGACCGAGGCGTCTACGGCCAATCTGTGTGTGATGACATCCCGGCTGAGGCCCGGCATATCCTCGGGGCCCCAAGCGAATATCTCCTTGTAGCTTCTAATGGTCTCCACGATCCGAGCTCGGAGCTCGACCGGCAGGCCGACCCCTACTTTTACAGTGCGGTCGGGTCGGGCGAGGTCCAGGACAACCTCCTCTGTCTCCACTACGGGCTCGGCTTGAGGTCGACCCTCCTCCTCCTGGAACGCCTTCTCGTTGATGGTGTGGACTTGGAGGTCCCTCTTGCCTATTTGACGGCACGCTCGTAGGTAACAGCTGCGGCTGACCTTCTGATCCCCCCGGGCGGTCCCAACCCCTGTTGGGGTCGGGAATTTGAGGCAAAGGTGCTCCATGGAGATTAGGCATCTGAGATCCTCTAGGGCAGGTCGACCGAGTATTATGTTATGAGCGCAATTGATCTTGACCACAACAAACTCGACCTCCCACCTCTTGACATGGGGAGGGGTGCCTATCTCCACTTCTAGGTTTATGGACCCCTCCGTTTCAATGGAGTCCCCCGTGAAGCCTGATAAGGGGGTTCGCACTTGTCCCAACTGCTTTCTCGATAGGCCCAGTTGGGCGAACGTGTCGTAGTACATGACATTTACCGAGCTGCCCGTATCCACGAGCACCCGGTGCACTATCACATCACTGATTTCCACCTTGATGACCAGGGCGTCACGATGGGGAAGAGGGCCATCAGGTAGGTCAGCGTCTGTGAATACGATGGGTTCACGCCTCGGCCTCTTCTCGTGCGGAGGTCGCACGACCTCTCCAACATATAGGCTCCTCGCCCACTTCTTTCGTTCTGTCGGCGTGTCGCCCCCCTCTGGCCCCCCAAAGATAACGTGGATGGCCTGTTTCTTCTGGGTGTGGGGTTGTCGAGCTCCCTCTCCTCCTCCTCGGTGAGCTGACCTAGTTCCCGTTTGCGGTGTGCTGATGTGGATGGCACGGAGCCACCCCCATTCTTCCATACGTTGCCCTGGTTCTGTCCCTGGCCCTGGCCCCCCGGCCTCTTGACAAATTGGCCGAGGTACCCCCTTTGGATAAGATCCTCGATTTGACGTTTGAGGTGAATGCATTCATCTGTGTCGTGCCCTGCCTGGCGGTGGAACCTGCAATATTTATTGGGGTCTACCTTGGGGGATATCTTCATGCACTCCCCCGGGTATTGCACAATCCCTTGGCCTTCCGCGTGGTCCAGGATGGTGCTTACGGGCTGTGTTAAGGGGGTGAGGAAGCGTGTAGGGGTTAGCCGCGGCCCCTCGGCAAACTCGCGGCGGGGTGGCCTTGGTGCCCGACGCTCCTCTTGGGGTGCTTTGTCTTTCCGACCCCTCCCCTCCTCATCCTCCTTCTTCCGCTTCTCGCCCACTTCTGCCTCTACGAACCGTGTGGCCCGGTCCATCAGCTCGTTGTAGGTCTTAGGGGGGTACCGGATGAGGTCCCGGTAAAACGGGCCGGACCGCAAGTTATTCCTGAAGATTATTATGGCTGCTTTGTCGTCGAAGTTGGCGACCCCCAATACTTCACGCTTCCATTTGTTGAGGAACTCCGGTAGTGAATCTGCAGGCCGGATATAGGTCTGCAAATTCCTTCCTCATTTGTACATTGCTGGCGAAATACGACATGAATTGCTTGGTAAGGGCCGCGAAGGTAGAGATGGAGCCCTCCGGGAGGGATCCGAACCAGTCCTGGGCCTGGCCATCCAGGGTCGAAAAGAAACCCCGGCACATGATAGCGTCACTAGCCCCGTCATCATCATGGCAGCCCGATACCTGTTAAGGTGTGCTCGCGGGTCGGAAGTCCCTGAGTACGTTTTGATTGTTGGGAAATGGAAGTTGTAACCCCTCGGTTTTTCCGACAAAGTTAAGATTCGAGAATATCGATATAAATTTTTTTTTAAGCTATGACATTTAAGAGAAGGCTTCTCGGTGCTCGAAATATTTTTTTTTTTAAAGGATTAGTTATCGATAAGCTGCGAACTACGTACCGTTCACGAACCGAGAAAATTATAAGGATATAGATTCAGTTTGAATTTTCCTAGAATTTGGATTATTAAGTATCATACGATTAAGCCCGAACTTCTAGTTAGTTCAAGAAAATTTTTAAATGGACTGTAAGGGATAAATTGTTACGAACTCTGTACCGATATTTCGCGGAATACCGAAAAATTCCCAAATTTGGTGATTTGCGACGGGAGTATTTTTAGAATAATTTTGGTGTTAGAATTTTCCCGAATTAAGTAATAATCGTCCGAGCTTTCATCTGATTTAACCATAAACTGGCCAATTAAGTTGTGATCTTCTTAAGGACTCCATAGGGTATTGACAAGTGGCAACCAAATCTAGCCTAAGATTGGATCATTTAATGCTAGCATTAATGAGGTATGGGAATGTTGCACTTTGTTGCTTAATTAACAAGACAATTTCACATCATCTCTCTCTCATTTCTCCCATCCCATTTTCGAATTACACTAAGAGGAAGGAGAAGGAAGAATTAGTTATTCTTCCATTGTGATCAAAGAGCTCCCAAGCAATTCTTTCCAACCCAAGAGACTAAGTGTAGGTAAGACCTTAGACTTTGTTGGATTTAATCATCTCTAGAACTTAAGTGTTAATGTTTGGTGCATGAAAAATATTGTTATTGTGGTGATATTTTAGGGTCTTTGAATTCAAAGGAAGGAACTAGCAACTTCTTCGGTTTAAAAATCTTCCATCAAGGTAAGGAATCCCTTAAGTTGGCTCAATCACTTGAAGGTAGACAAATGCTAGGAAATTATATAATTAGGAATTTTTATATGAAAATTTTGTGCTAGGTTAAAGATCTAAAAGTTGACTCAAAAATCTTTGCTTTGTTTTTGGTGAATTTTAGTATGTATGTTCATAGCTATTTTTATGCATGTATATGTTGTATGAGGCCCATAAATGCTTATATTTGTGAAAAAGGTGGAAGATCGGGCCGTTACCACCCCGATCTTGCGGCCCAAAGTGGGCAGAAACGGACGGACGCAACAGTGGACGCGCGTCCACCGCGCGCCCCTTTGCGAATCGACGTTCGGCGCCTCGGCCGAGAGGCTGGACGCCGCACGGACGCGCGCGTCCGCTGCGCATCCGTGGGCGCCCAGTCTCGGCACAGCGCGCCGAACCAGCGGACGTGCGTCCGCCGTGCGTCCGCTGGTGCAGCGAGCAGCGAGTCCGCGCGACGCGAACTCGTTTTCGACTTGTTTTTGACCCGGTTTTTCCCCGATGTTTTTAACCCCGAGTGTTGCGATGTTTTGAAAGCCTACGGGCATCCGGGTGAATTTTTGAAGGCCCAAATATTATTTTTGTACATTATATTAACGTGAAAAATAATTGTGTTTTGAAAATTATTGTGACTCCTGTACTTGGATTTCCGTAATAGGATTAACACTAACCAAAGTGTGTATTTTGGGGAAATAGATTTTTAACAAGTGTGATGGTTATGGAGTCGTGTGATAATAATGAATGGTGAGGGAGTCTGTATGATTAATCTATACTGCAGAGCGAAGTTTCTTCGCTGAGTGAATGGTGAGGGGTCTGTATGATTAATCTATACTGCAGAGCGAAGTCTATTCGCTGAGTGAATGGTGAGATTTTGTATGATTGATTCATACAGGCCAGTCATGGGTTCTATCCCATAGAGATCGTTCCTGATAGCCGTCCTCTAGAGTTCGTGGTTCATTATCCGTACCCATGGGATCCGAGTCCCCCGGATTACCATGACGAATGGATGATGTATATGAGCACTTGTCGGTTTTTAGACCATATTATGTGGTTTGAGGGTGATTGACACGTGGTTTGGGGCACCTATACGGGCCCAGTGTACCACTCACTAGACTAGGTAGAGTCTAGAGTAGGGGGGGTTCAGTTAGTGTTTTGTGTAAATGTATCTTTTGCTAACTCTGATGGTTGTCTAGCCAGGTCTCACTAAACTTTCTTGATGGGTTGTATTATTATTAAACCCTCCTTTGTTTTGGTGGCTTGTTTAGCTACTCTCTTCTCGATGCTATAAATGCTGCTTCTTTTTAATGGGTATGTTAGATTTTGACGATAAGAAACACGATCCTTATCTTTAGTCAGTTAGCCTGTGCATCTAGAATAAATCCTATCTGAATAAGATCGGGTTTAGCCTAGGTGTGGCGGTAACTACTCCGGTTGTACGGTATAGCGGAGTCGGGGTGTTACAGAAGTCCTTGGGGAAGGGTTCTTCCATGATTGCCCCCGTGAATGGGGTGGTCAGCACGTCTTGTGGCTCCGGAGACCCGTCCTTCTCGTCAATCTTTTTCTGGAGTTCGTCCATCCTCCTCCGGAGCCGCTCGACCTCGTCTCGGTGTGGGCTCGGGGCTCCACCGTTTGTCTCCCCAGACCGTTCGGCTCGGAAGGCTTGCTCCTGCCGTGGCTGGTGCCGGGGCCGACTTGGGCGCAGCGGACTCCTCCGCCGGGGCCCTCGTAGATAACCTGTCTCGAGCCGGTACGCGGGTACTCAACCGAGCCAAGGCAGACTTGGATCTGGCCGAATGCTCCTTACCAGGCTCTCGACACTCTTGTCTGGTTTGGGGGGCATCCCCTCCCCCCCGCCTCTCTGACGGCCGGGGTAAGTTGACCTCCCCCTCAACTTGTGTCCGTTGCGCTCGGGGATGCCTGCTACTAGGCTCACCGCGTTCTCTCGGGTGCGTTGGTGGTGGGGTTGGCACTCCGCTGGAGACCTCGGGACCAGGTGGGGCGGCCTGAGGACCTCCGTGGAGCCCTTCTACGAGGCGAGTTAGCGCGGTAGCGGCTTGTTGAATGGCGGCCCACCCCTCCTGAGGGGGTGGGGCGGGAAGAGAGGCGGCAGGCGCCGACCCTCCGTTGCGGTTGTTGGTGAGATGATCCCTCAAGTCCCCCGCTGACCGCACGGAGGGGGCCCGCGGGTGACTAGCGGCCCCGTTACGCCCGTTCCCGCTCGGGGGGATGTGAGCGCTCTGGTAGCCGTTGGTGTTACGAGAGTTGGATCTCGATCTTGCCATAGCTAGGGTAAACTAGCACGCTCGAGCCTGACGTCGGATCTCAATGAAAGCACCAATGATGGATTTAATTAACCCGGGGGTCCGGACTAATAAACCCGCTAAATGAATGATAGTACGAACGAACAATGGATAATAGGCGAAACGAATGTGACAAGGTCGCAGGGACCAAGTATTGTATTAGATTGTAGTTAATCATCTATTACAAGTATATTTTAGGACAAAGAATATAGAACATGTCTTAATGAGACAATAGAACGCCTATTTATACCCTTCAAAACTCCTAACCGCCCCCCTAAGACGGGGGAGCGGTTACGAATCCGATTTGACCGGGCCCGTGCCGAGGCCTCTCAACCGAGGCCTCGGGGCCGAGGCCTCCCCAGCCGAGGACCCGGGCCGAGGCCCACTTGGCCGAGGCCCCTTTGGGCCGAGACGCAAAATGAACTAACCCGGGTCAAGCACGGGGCTCCACCCGGGCCCCGGACCTATCTCGTGCCCCTTGTCTTGCTCCCTCGGGTCAACTTGACCCGTTCCTAATATATCAATCACATATAATTAATAAATGTACGTTAAGTTTAATGTACCGCAGGGGTATAATACTAGTACCTAAACAAATGTGTACTAATCTTTAGTACGTATGAGTCCAAAAGTTAACAGCAGTACTCAAAATTATCTTTAAAAAATAACAAACAAACAAAAAACAAAAACTCAAAACACCCGAATCACATATGAAACACATTAACTATATTTATAACTCTCGTTTTGATATATCACGTTTAGACAATTTCTTTTTGGCAAAACAATTTATTAGAAATTTAATATTTAATTATAGGTTAAGTTATATAGCAAGCGTTTGTAGTCCAACGGTTAGGATAATTGCCTTCCAAGCAATAGACCTGGGTTCGACTCCTGACAAACGCAAGAAAGATTAACCTATGTCATCTTAATTAATTAATAAATAGAACGAGTACGTCTCAACTAAGGTTGTGTCCCTTTTTTATACGTTATGCTATATGAATTGTACTATATTATTATTATGAAAGAAATAAATGTATGTAGTAGACGTTATATATTTTCATTTATTCTGCAATGGTAATAATATATTTTGTCACTCATTTGTACTTTGAATAATAAAAAATGTTATTGAGTTTGTTATATATGTTTATTTTGATAATTATGTGATAATTAATGACCATATTATTATATAATATTGAAGTACATTTAAAATTATTACGAAATATATTATTTTATAATTCATATAATTAATAAATGTACGTTAAACTTAATGTACCGCACGGGTAAAATACTAGTACCTAAACAAATGTGTACTAATCTTTAGTACGTATGAGTCCAAAAGTTAACAGCATTACTCAAAATTATCATTAAAAAATAACAAACAAACAAAAAACAAAAACTCAACACACCCGAATTACATTTCAAACTCATTAACTATATTTAAACCTCTCGTCTTGATATATCATGTTTAGACAATTTTTTTTGGCACAAAAATTTATTAGAAATTTAATATTTAATTATAGGTTAAGTTATATAGCAAGCATTTGTAGTCCAACGGTTAGGATAATTGCCTTCCAAGCAATAGACCCGGGTTTGACTCCCGGCAAATGCAAGAAAGATTAACCTATGTCATCTTAATTAATTAATAAATAGAACGAGTACGTCTTAACTAAGGTTGTGTCCCTTTTTTATACGTTGTACTATATTATTATTATGAAAGAAATAAATGTATGTAGTAGACGTTATATATTTTCATTTATAATTAATGACCATATTATTATATAATATTGTAGTACATTTAAAATTATTACGAAATATATTATTTTATAATTCATATAATTAATAAATGTACGTTAAATTTAATGTACCGCACGAGTAAAATACTAGTACCTAAACAAATGTGTACTAATCTTTAGTACGTATGAGTCCAAAACTTAACAGCAGTACTCAAAATTATCTTTAAAAATAACAAAAACACGAAAAACAAAAACTCAACACATCCGAATCACATATGAAACACATTAACTATATTTATAACTCTCGTTTTGATATATCACGTTTAGAAAATTTTTTTTTGGCAAAACAATTTATTAGAAATTTAATATTTAATTATAGGTTAAGTTATATAGCAAGCGTTTGTAGTCCAACGGTTAGGATAATTGCCTTCCAAGCAATAGACCCGGGTTCGACTCCCGGCAAACGCAAGAAAGATTAACCTATGTCATCTTAATTAATTAATAAAAAAAACAAAAATAAATAGAACGAGTATGTCTTAACTAAGGTTGTGTCCCTTTTTTATACGTTATGCTATATGAATTGTACTATATTATTATTATGAAAGAAATAAATGTATGTAGTAGACGTTATATATTTTCAATGGTAATAATATATTTTGTCACTCATTTGTACTTTGAATAATAAAAAATGTTATTGAGTTTGTTATATATGTTTATTTTGATAATTATGTGATAATTAATGACCATATTATTATATAATATTGAAGTACATTTAAAATTATTACGAAATATATTATTTTATAATTCATATAATTAATAAATGTACGTTAAATTTAATGTACCGCACGGGTAAAATACAAGTACCTAAACAAATGTGTACTAATCTTTAGTACGTATGAGTCCAAAAGTTAACAGCAGTACTCAAAATTATATTTAAAAAATAACAAACAAACAAAAAACAAAAACTCAACACACCCGAATAACATTTCAAACTCATTAACTATATTTATAACTCTCGTCTTGATATATCATGTTTAGACAATTTTTTTTTGGCAAAACAATTTTTTAGAAATTTAATATTTAATTATAGGCTAAGTTATATAGCAAGTGTTTGTAGTCGAACAGTTAGGATAATTGCCTTCCAAGCAATAGACCAGGGTTTGACTCCTGGCAAAGGTAGGAAAGAGTAATCTATGTCATCTTAATTTTTATAAAATACAAAAATAAATAGAACGAGTACGTCTTAACTAAGGTTGTGTCCCTTTTTTATACGTTATGCTATATGAATTGTACTATATTATTATTATGAAAGAAAAATAAACGTTATATATTTTCACTTATTATTCAATGGTAATAATATATTTTGTCACCTCATTTGTTCTTTGAATAATAAAAAATGTTATTGAGTTTGTTATATATGTTTATTTTGATAATTATGTGATAATTAATGACCATATTATTATATAATATTGAAGTACATTTAAAATTATTACGAAATATATTATTTTATAATTCATATAATTAATAAATGTACGTTAAATTTAATGTACCGCACGGGTAAAATACTAGTACCTAAACAAATGTGTACTAATCTTTAGTACGTATGAGTCCAAAAGTTAACAGCAGTACTCAAAATTATCTTTAAAAAATAACAAACAAACAAAAAACAAAAACTCAACACATCCGAATCACATATGAAACACATTAACTATATTTATAACTCTCGTTTTGATATATCACGTTTAGACAATTTTTTTTGGCAAAACAATTTATTAGAAATTTAATATTTAATTATAGGTTAAGATATATAGCAAGAGTTTGTAGTCCAACGGTTAGGATAATTGCCTTCCAAGCAATAGACCCGGGTTCAACTCCCGGCAAACGCAAGAAAGATTAACCTATGTCATCTTAATTAATTAATAAAAAAAACAAAAATAAATTGAACGAGTATGTCTTAACTAAGGTTGTGTCCCTTTTTTATACGTTATGCTATATGAATTGGTACTATATTATTATTATGAAAGAAATAAATGTATGTAGTAGACGTTATATATTTTCAATTATTCTTCAATGGTAATAATATATTTTGTCACTCATTTGTACTTTGAATAATAAAAAATGTTATTGAGTTTGTTATATATGTTTATTTTTATAATTATGTGATAATTAATGACCATATTATTATATAATATTGAAGTACATTTAAAATTATTACGAAATATATTATTTTATAATTTATATAATTAATAAATGTACGTTAAATTTAATGTACCGCACTGGTAAAATACTAGTACCTAAACAAATGTGTACTAATCTTTAGTACGTATGAGTCCAAAAGTTAACAGCATTACTCAAAATTATCTTTAAAAAATAACAAACAAACAAAAAACAAAAACTCAACACATCCGAATCACATATGAAACACATTAACTATATTTATAACTCTCGTTTTGATATATCACGTTTAGACAATTTTTTTTGGCAAAACAATTTATTAGAAATTTAATATTTAATTATAGGTTAAGATATATAGCAAGAGTTTGTAGTCCAACGGTTAGGATAATTGCCTTCCAAGCAATAGACCCGGGTTCGACTCCCGGCAAACGCAAGAAAGATTAACCTATGTCATCTTAATTAATTAATAAAAAAGGCAAACGCAAGAAAGATTAACCTATGTCATCTTAATTAATTAATAAAAAAACAAAAATAAATAGAACGAGTATGTCTTAACTAAGGTTGTGTCCCTTTTTTATACGTTATGCTATATGAATTGGTACTATATTATTATTATGAAAGAAATAAATGTATGTAGTAGACGTTATATATTTTCAATTATTCTTCAATGGTAATAATATATTTTGTCACTCATTTGTACTTTGAATAATAAAAAATGTTATTGAGTTTGTTATATATGTTTATTTTGATAATTATGTGATAATTAATGACCATATTATTATATAATATTGAAGTACATTTAAAATTATTATGAAATATATTATTTTATAATTCATATAATTAATAAATGTACGTTAAATTTAATGTACCGCACGGGTAAAATACTAGTACCTAAACAAATGTGTACTAATCTTTAGTACGTATGAGTCCAAAAGTTAACAGCATTACTCAAAATTATCTTTAAAAAATAACAAACAAACAAAAAACAAAAACTCAACACACCCGAATTACATTTCAAACTCATAAATATATTTATAACTCTCGTCTTGATATATCAAGTTTAGACAATTTTTTTGGCAAAAAAATTTATTAAAAATTCAATATTTAATTATAGGTTAAGTTATATAGCAAGCGTTTGAAGTCCAACGGTTAGGATAATTGCCTTCTAAGCAATAGACCCGGGTTCGACTCCCGGCAAACGCAAGAAAGATTAATTTATGTCATATTAATTAATAAAAAACAAAAATAAATAGATCGAAAGATTAATCTATGTCATATTAATTATTAAAAAACAAAAATAAAAAGAACGAGTACGTCTTAACTAAGGTTGTGTCCCTTTCTGATACGTTATGCTATATGAATTGTACTATATAATTATTATGAAAGAAATATCCATACCGTTGTACTATATAATTATTATGAAAGAAATATCCATACCGTTATAACTCATGTCATCTTTGTTTGATAATTATTATCATGTACATGCATTCGAAATATATTTTCTTATATTCTTTATTGGTAAGAATGTATGTAGTAGACGTTATATATTTTCATTTTTTTTTCAATGGTAATAATATATTTTGCCACTCGTTTGTACATTGAATAATAAAAAATGCTACTGAATTTGTTATATATGTTTGTTATGATAATTATGTGATAATTAATGTCCATATTATTATATAATATTGAAGTACATTTATAATTATTACGTAATATATTATTTTCTAATTCATATAATTAATAAATGTACGTTAAGTTTAATGTACCGCACGGGTAAAATACTAGTACCTAAACAAATGTGTACTAATCTTTAGTACGTATGAGTCCAAAAGTTAACAGCAGTACTCAAAATTATCTTTAAAAAATAACAAACAAACAAAAAACAAAAACTCAACACATCTGAATCACATATGAAACACATTAACTATATTTATAACTCTCGTTTTGATATATCACGTTTAGACAATTTTTTTTTGGCAAAACAATTTATTAGAAATTTAATATTTAATTATAGGTTAAGTTATATAGCAAGCGTTTGTAGTCCAACGGTTAGGATAATTGCCTTCCAAGCAATAGACCCGGGTTCGACTCCCGGCAAACGCAAGAAAGATTAACCTATGTCATCTTAATTAATTAATAAATAGAACGAGTACATCTTAACTAAGGTTGTGTCCCCTTTTTTATACGTTATGCTATATGAATTGTACTATATTATTATTATGAAAGAAATAAATGTATGTAGTAGACGTTATATATTTTCATTTATTCTTCAATGGTAATAATATATTTTGTCACTCATTTGTACTTTGAATAATAAAAAATGTTATTGAGTTTGTTAAATATGTTTATTTTGATAATTATGTGATAATTAATGACCATATTATTATATAATATTGAAGTACATTTAAAATTATTACGAAATATGATGGATCTCAGCGCTATCCCGCCAGCTATACAGCATGCCTGACTCGGTCCTTAGCCTACGCGCCCAACAATCCTCTCTTGAGACTTGGACTTGGCACGACCTACGCCATTGATTCGAACCCGTGACCTCGGCTCTGATACCAATTGGTGGATCTCAGCGCTGCACTATGCTTACTTCCCAGGGGGTCACCCATCACGTGACTGCCGGAAGTCAAACACGCTTAACCACAGAGTTCTTTGGCTAACTGGTTGTCATATCCTTCCTAAAACCAACTGGTGATAGGTAGGTGGACTAATACCATTTAACCACATCCCTCCATGGTAAGCCACAGCGCCACGTCTCGAATCGAGCAGGGGCTGAACTCGGCCAACCTTGCCGACGCCCAACAAAATATATTATTTTATAATTCATATAATTAATAAATGTACGTTAAATTTAATGTACCGCACGGGTAAAATACTAGTACCTAAACAAATGTGTACAAATCTTTAGTACGTATGAGTCCAAAAGTTAACAGCAGTACGCAAAATTATCTTTAAAAAATAAAAAAACAAACAAAAAACAAAAACTCAACACACCCGAATTACATTTCAAACTCATTAACTATATTTATAACTCTCGTCTTGATATATCATGTTTAGACAATTTTTTTTTTGGCAAAACAATTTTTTAGAAATTTAATATTTAATTATAGGCTAAGTTATATAGCAAGCGTTTGTAGTCCAGCGGTTAGGATAATTGCCTTCCAAGCAATAGACCCGGGTTCGACTCCCGGCAAACGTAAGAAAGATTAATCTATGTCATCTTAATTTTAATAACAAAACAAAAATAAATAGAACGAGTACGTCTTAACTAAGGTTGCGTTCCTTTTTGATACGTTACGCTATATGAATTGTACTATATTATTATTATGAAAGAAATAAATGAATGTAGTAGACGTTATATATTTTCATTTATTCTTCAATGGTAATAATATATTTTGTCAGTCATTTGTACTTTGAATAATAAAAAATGTTATTGAGTTTGTTATATATGTTTATTTTGATAATTATGTGATAATTAATGACCATATTATTATATAATATTGAAATACATTTAAAATTATTCCGAAATATATTATTTATAATTCATATAATTAATAAATGTACGTTAAATTTAATGTACCGCACGGGTAAAATACTAGTACCTAAACAAATGTGTACTAACTTGTAGTACGTATGAGTCCAAAAGTTAACAGCAGTACTCAAAATTATCTTTAAAAAATAACAAACAAACAAAAAACAAAAACTCAACACATCTGAATCACATATGAAACACATTAACTATATTTATAACTCTCGTTTTGATATATCACGTTTAGACAATTTTTTTTTGGCAAAACAATTTATTAGAAATTTAATATTTAATTATAGGTTAAGCTATATAGCAAGCGTTTGTAGTCCAACGGTTAGGATAATTGCCTTCCAAGCAATAGACCCGGGTTCGACTCCCGGCAAACGCAAGAAAGATTAACCTATGTCATCTTAATTAATTGATAAAAAAAAAACAAAAATAAATAGAACGAGTACGTCTTAACTAAGGTTGTGTCCCTTTTTTATAAGTTATGCTATATGAATTGTACTATATTATTATTATGAAAGAAATAAATGTATGTAGTAGACGTTATATATTTTCAATGGTAATAATATATTTTGTCACTCATTTGTACTTTGAATAATAAAAAATGTTATTGAGTTTGTTATATATGTTTATTTTGATAATTATGTGATAATTAATGACCATATTATTATATAATATTGAAGTACATTTAAAATTATTACGAAATATATTATTTTATAATTCATATAATTAATAAATGTACGTTAAATTTAATGTACCGCACGGGTAAAATACTAGTACCTATACAAATGTGTACTAATCTTTAGTACGTATGAGTCCAAAAGTTAACAGCAGTACTCAAAATTATTTTTAAAAAATAACAAACAAACAAGAAACAAAAACTCAACACAGCCGAATCACATATGAAAGACATTAACTATATTTATAACTCTCGTTTTGATATATCACGTTTAGACAATTTTTTTTTTGGCAAAACAATTTATTAGAAATTTAATATTTAATTATAGGTTAAGCTATATAGCAAGCGTTTGTAGTCCAACGGTTAGGATAATTGCCTTCCAAGCAATATACCCGGGTTCGACTCCCGGCAAACGCAAGAAAGATTAACCTATGTCATCTTAATTAATTGATAAAAAAAAAACAAAAATAAATAGAACGAGTACGTCTTAACTAAGGTTGTGTCCCTTTTTTATACGTTATGCTATATGAATTGTACTATATTATTATTATGGAAGAAAAATAAATGTATGTAGTAGAGGTTATATATTTTCATTTATTCTTCAATGGTAATAATATATTTTGTCACTCATTTGTACTTTGAATAATAAAAAATGTTATTGAGTTTGTTATATATGTTTATTTTGATAATTATGTGATAATTAATGACCATATTATTATATAATATTGAAATACATTTAAAATTATTACGAAATATATTATTTATAATTCATATAATTAATAAATGTACGTTAAATTTAATGTACCACACGGGTAAAATACTAGTACCTAAACAAATGTGTACTAACCTTTAGTACGTATGAGTCCAAAAGTTAACAGCAGTACTCAAGATTATCTTTAAAAAATAACAAACAAACAAAAAACAAAAACTCAACACATCCGAATCACATATGAAACACATTAACTATATTTATAACTCTCGTTTTGATATATCACGTTTAGACAATTTTTTTTTGGCAAAACAATTTATTAGAAATTTAATATTTAATTATAGGTTAAGTTATATAGCAAGCGTTTGTAGTCCAACGGTTAGGATAATTTCCTTCCAAGTAATAGACCCGGGTTCGACTCCCGGCAAACGCAAGAAAGATTAACCTATGTCATCTTAATTAATTAATAAAAAAACAAAAATAAATAGAACGAGTATGTCTTAACTAAGGTTGTGTCCCTTTTTTATACGTTATGCTATATGAATTGTACTATATTATTATTATGAAAGAAATAAATGTATGTAGTAGACGTTATATATTTTCAATGGTAATAATATATTTTGTCACTCATTTGTACTTTGAATAATAAAAAATGTTATTGAGTTTGTTATATATGTTTATTTTGATAATTATGTGATAATTAATGACCATATTATTATATAATATTGAAGTACATTTAAAATTATTACGAAATATATTATTTTATAATTCATATAATTAATAAATGTACGTTAAATTTAATATACCGCACAGGTAAAATACTAGTACCTAAACAAATGTGTACTAATCTTTAGTACGTATGAGTCCAAAAGTTAACAGCAGTACTCAAAATTATCTTTAAAAAATAACAAACAAACAAGAAACAAAAACTCAACACACCCGAATCACATATGAAACGCATTAACTATATTTATAACTCTCGTTTTGATATATCACGTTTAGACAATTTTTTTTGGCAAAACAATTTATTAGAAATTTAATATTTAATTATAGGTTAAGTTATATAGCAAGCGTTTGTAGTCCAACGGTTAGGATAATTGCCTTCCAAGCAATAGACCCGGGTTCGACTCCCGGCAAACGCAAGAAAGATTAACCTATGTCATCTTAATTAATTAATAAAAAAAACAAAAATAAATAGAACGAGTATGTCCTAACTAAGGTTGTGTCCCTTTTCTATACGTTATGCTATATGAATTGTACTATATTATTATTATGAAAGAAATAAATGTATGTAGTAGACGTTATATATTTTCAATGGTAATAATATATTTTGTCACTCATTTGTACTTTGAATAATAAAAAATGTTATTGAGTTTGTTATATATGTTTATTTTGATAAATATGTGATAATTAGTGACCATATGTAACCCCTCGGTTTTTTTCGATAAAGTTAAGGTTCGAGAATATAGATATATTTTTAAGCTATGACTTTGAGAAGGTCTCGGTGATCGAGAGAATTTTTTTTTTACTAATAAGCTACGATATTTATGAGATGATCTCTCGGTACTTCAGAAGGATTTTATAAGTGAGATTAGTTAATAATAAGTTGCGATCTACGTATCGGTCACGAACCGAGAAAATTATAAGGATATGGATTTGATTCGAATTTTCCTAGAGTTGGATTATTAAGTATCATACGATTAAGCCTGAAATTCTAGTTAGTTCAAGGAAATTTTTAAATGGACGGTAAGGGATAAATTGTTACGGACTCTGAACCTAAATCTAACGGACTATCGGAAAATTCCCAGAATTGGTGATTTGCGACGGGAATATTTTTACGATAATTTTGGGATTAGAATTTTCCCGAATTAAGTTATATTCCTCCGAACTTTTATCTGATTTACTCCCTAACTGGCAAAGTAAGCTTATTCTACAAGCCACACCATAAGATTGTGACAAGTGGCACCCCTTGTGTCCACATGAAAATAATTAATTAATTAAATAGATGAATTATGGCATAAGCTAGCTAAGAAGAGTGATCTCCAAGTCTTCCACCATCATCTCTCTACCTCCCATTTTCGAAAACACAAAGGGAAGAAAGAAGAAGGAAAATCTTAGTCTTCTACTTTGTGATCCAAGAATTCCCTAGCCAACTCTCCAACTCAAGTGCTCTAAAATAGGTAAAGACTTTGGCTTTGTTCGGTTAATCCTTCCTAGAACTTAAGTTTAAGCTAAAGATTCATGAAAATATTGTTATTATGGTAATATTTGTTTAGGATCTTCGGTGAAAGGTTTGAAGGAAGAGATCATCATCTTTCTACGGTTTTAGAAATCTACTTGGGAGGTAAGGATTCCCTTAAGTCGGTTCAATCGCTTGAAAATAGGCAAATGCTAGGAAAAATTGCATGCTAGAGTTTTGTTCATGAAAAATGTGTGTTATACTTTAGATCTATAAATTGGCTCCAAAATCCTTGAAATTAAGCTTGATAAATTTTATTGTACGTGTTCATAATTATTTTCATGCATGTATATGTTGTTTGGGGTCCGTATATGCTTATATTTGTGGAAAAAGTGGTAGATCGGGGCGTTACGACCCCAAACTTGCGGCCCAAGACGGGCAGAAATCCGGGCGGACGCGACAGTGGACGCGCGTCCACCGCGCGTCCACCGCGCGCCCTTGCGAAATTGACCATACGGCGCCTCGGCCGAGAGGCTGGACGCCGCACGGACGCGCGCGTCCGCTGCGCGTCCGTGGGCGCCCAGTCTCGGCGCGAGAGGCCGAGACCGCGGACGCGGACCGGACGCCGCGTCCGTCGGGCGTCCGCAGGCGCGGACAGTTGCGAGTCCGCGCGACGCGGACTCGTTTCGACCTATTCCCGACCCGGTTTTTCCCCGATGTTTTTAGACTTATGTGTTGTGATGTTTTGAGAGCCTACGGGCATCCGGGTGGGTGTTATTGAAGCCAAAATATTATACTTAAATATTTTACGATTTTAGGGAATTGTGTTGAAAAGCCTGTGAGTAAATAAAAATGTTTATAAAACTTACGTCGAAAGAACGTATGTTATTTTGTTAAACAGGTTGTCAAAACCTTACTTTTGAGGAAAATACCCCTTTTAATGAGTGAGTACCTTACGTGAGAAAAATGAGAAAATGATGATTGAAAGGCCTAAGGGCACTGAGAGTATTTTTAAAATCCTTCTTGGGCTGATGAGATAGCCGATTTCAACTACTGGACTCAAATGAGAAATATGTCCAAAAGAAATGATTTGAGAAAGAAAAACGGAAGGAAGAATCATGTTTTCAAACCCTTAGTTTCTAAAGCGAGTTGAGGAGGACCTTGATTGACCCACAGGTGGCTTTAAGTGCCATGGCCCAGTGGTCGTTGTGGATATTGTATGATCAGTTCATACTGCAGGACGAAGTCTATTCGCCGGGTACTATATAACTCGTAGGATGAGGTATTCCTATGGGGATGTGCACATTTAAGGTATAGTTACTCCAGAAGTTCGGGTAGGTGTTGGTTTTTATGGATCTAGCTAGGCCAGCTAGGAATCATTTTAACGAACCTTACGTCCAGGGGATCAGTGTTAGACCGGGTGATGACCACTGAACCCGAGTTCGATGATCCAAGTGGTCAGAATGGGAGTTATGAGAATGCTCCAAAGGCCTCACGCTTACTAACAAGAAACTAAGGAGGTTTTAAAGATGAGAAAAGAGTTACTCTGTAACGATTTGAGAAGGAAATGATTCTATCCAAAATGTGACGAATTTTGAGCACGGAAATGTGTTGTCGAACTTCCTTTTGAGTTAAAATGAGGGAAACTACTGGAAATGAAATATTTTTACAAACTTGTCTGAAAAACAGAAAAATGTGTTTTAAGTGGCAATGATGCCGGTACCTTTATATGAGAGAAGTTTGCGTGTTGGGTTAGCGTTACGCCTTATATTATATTATCTATTACTGATAACCTGATTGCAGGTAGAGCTATAACTCGTGGGTAAATTTTACAACTTACAAATGATTATATTTTCGAAACCTTTGTCTACTTTTGAGTGATAATGGATATCCTTACTTAGCCGTCGTGCTAACTACACTTCATTGTGTACCTTATCAGATGAAGTCTAGCGTGGGTATGCTCCTGCTTCTGCTTCTAATCCTCCAGCTCTGGCTCATGCTCCTGCCTAGTGTACTCCTGACCCATTCTCATTCCTGTTCAATCAGTGTTACCTACTTTGGTCTCTTGCCCTCGTTAATCCGTTATGTCTCAAGGGAAAAGTCAAGACTGCCCCTTTTCGTGTATATTTCTTTTGTAGCCATGATAATTCTAAGATGGCTAGTAAGAACGGGAATAGTCCAAACTCTTTGTTGATGGGCTGTAAGAAACTCTTATATATATATATATATATATATATATATATTCGTGGCTAGTATAGCTACTCTTTTGCTGCATATATATAAGATTATGTTGGATTTTGACGATAAGAAACACGATCCTTGTCTTTAGTCTGTTAGCCTGTGCACTTAGAGTGAACTCTATCTGTATTCGAGTGGGGTTCAGTCTGGGTGTGGCGGTAACTACTCCGGCGGCTCGGTGCAGCCGAGTCGGGGTGTTACACCATATTATTATATAATATTGAAATACATTTAAAATTATTACGAAATATATTATTTATAATTCATATAATTAATAAATGTACGTTAAATTTAATGTACCGCACGGGTAAAATACTAGTACCTAAACAAATGTGTACTAACCTTTAGTACGTATGAGTCCAAAAGTTAACAGCAGTACTCAAAATAATCTTTAAAAAATAACAAACAAACAAAAAACAAAAACTCAACACATCTGAATCACATATGAAACACATTAACTATATTTATAACTCTCGTTTTGATATATCACGTTTAGACAATTTTTTTTGGCAAAACAATTTATTAGAAATTTAATATTTAATTATAGGTTAGGTTATATAGCAAGCGTTTGTAGTCCAACGGTTAGGATAATTGCCTTCCAAGCAATAGACCCGGGTTCGACTCCCGGCAAACGCAAGAAAGATTAACCTATGTCATTTTAATTAATTAATAAAAAAAAAATAGAACGAGTATGTTTTAACTAAGGTTGTGTCCCTTTTTTATACGTTATGCTATATGAATTGTACTATATTATTATTATGAAAGAAATAAATGTATGTAGTAGACGTTATATATTTTCAATGGTAATAATATATTTTGTCACTCATTTGTACTTTGAATAATAAAAAATGTTATTGAGTTTGTTATATATGTTTATTTTGATAATTATGTGATAATTAGTGACCATATTATTATATAATATTGAAATACATTTAAAATTATTACGAAATATATTATTTATAATTCATATAATTAATAAATGTACGTTAAATTTAATATACCGCACGGGTAAAATACTAGTACCTAAACAAATGTGTACTAATCTTTAATACGTATGAGTCCAAAAGTTAACAGCAGTACTCAAAATTATCTTTAAAAAATAACAAACAAACAACAAACAAAAACTCAACACACCCGAATCACATATGAAACACATTAACTATATTTATAACTCTCGTTTTGATATATCACGTTTAGACAATTTTTTTTTGGCAAAACAATTTATTAGAAATTTAATATTTAATTATAGGTTAAGTTATATAGCAAGCGTTTGTAGTCCAACGGTTAGGATAATTGCCTTCCAAGCAATAGACCCGGGTTCGACTCCCGGCAAACGCAAGAAAGATTAACCTATGTCATCTTAATTAATTAATAAAAAAAAAATAAATAGAACGAGTATGTCCTAACTAAGGTTGTGTCCCTTTTCTATACGTTATGC
>CP025649.1:6202371-6216156 GCA_003576665.1 Ipomoea trifida | reverse complement strand
TACGTATGAGTCCAAAAGTTAACAGCAGTACTCAAAATTATCTTTAAAAAATAACAAACAAACAAAAAAAAAAAACTCAACACATCTGACTTACATATGAAACACATTAACTATATTTATAACTCTCGTTTTGATATATCACGTTTAGACAATTTTTTTTTTGGCAAAACAATTTATTAGAAATTTAATATTTAATTATAGGTTAAGTTATATAGCAAGCGTTTGTAGTCCAACGGTTAGGATAATTGCCTTCCAAGCAATAGACCTGGGTTCGACTCCCGGCAAACGCAAGAAAGATTAACCTATGTCATCTTAATTAATTAATAAAAAACAAAAATAAATAGAACGAGTATGTCTTAATTAAGGTTGTGTCCCTTTTTTATACGTTATGCTATATGAATTGTACTATATTATTATTATGAAAGAAATAAATGTATGTAGTAGACGTTATATATTTTCAATGGTAATAATATATTTTGTCACTCATTTGTACTTTGAATAATAATAAAAAATGTTATTGAGTTTGTTATATATGTTTATTTTGATAAATTTTTGATAATTAATGACCATACTATTATATAATATTGAAGTACATTTAAAATTATTACGAAATATATTATTTTATAATTTATATAATTAATAAATGTACGTTAAATTTAATGTACCGCACGGGTAAAATACTAGTACCTAAACAAATGTGTACTAACCTTTAGTACGTATGAGTCCAAAAGTTAACAGCAGTACTCAAAATTATCTTTAAAAAATAACAAACAAACAAAAAACAAAAACTCAACACATCCGACTCACATATGAAACACATTAACTATATTTATAACTCTCGTTTTGATATATCACGTTTAGACAATTTTTTTTTTGGCAAAACAATTTATTAGAAATTTAATATTTAATTATAGGTTAAGTTATATAGCAAGCGTTTGTAGTCCAATGGTTAGGATAATTGCCTTCCAAGCAATAGACCCGGGTTTGACTCCCGACAAACGCAAGAAAGATTAACCTATGTCATCTTAATTAATTAATAAATAGAACGAGTATGTCTTAACTAAGGTTGTGTCCCTTTTTTTATACGTTATGCTATATGAATTGTACTATATTATTATTATGAAAGAAATAAATGTATATAGTAGACGTTATATATTTTCATTTTTTTTCAATGGTAATAATATATTTTGTCACTCGTTTGTACATTGAATAATAAAAAATGTTACTGAATTTATTATATATGTTTATTATGATAATTATGGGATAATTAATGTCCATATTATTATATAATATTGAAGTACATTTAAAATTATTACGAAATATATTATTTTATAATTCATATAATTAATAAATGTACGTTAAATTTAATGTACCGCACGGGTAAAATACTAGTATCTAAACAAATGTGTACTAATCTTTAGTACGTATGAGTCCAAAAGTTAACAGCAGTACTCAAAATTATCTTTAAAAAATAAGAAACAAACAAGAAACAAAAACTCAACACACCCGAATCACATATGAAAGACATTAACTATATTTATAACTCTCGTTTTGATATATCACGTTTAGACAATTTTTTTTTTCGCAAAACAATTTATTAGAAATTTAATATTTAATTATTGGTTAAGCTATATAGCATGCGTTTGTAGTCCAACGGTTAGGATAATTGCCTTCCAAGCAATAGACCCGGGTTCGACTCCCGGCAAACGCAAGAAAGTTTAACCTATGTCATCTTAATTAATTGATAAATTGAACGAGTATGTCTTAACTAAGGTTGTGTCCTTTTTTGATACGTTATGCTATACGAATTGTACTATATTATTATTATGAAAGAAATAAATGTATGTAGTAGATGTTATATATTTTCATATATTCTTCAATGGTAATAATATATTTTGTCACTCATTTGTACTTTGAATAATAAAAAATGTTATTGAGTCTGTTATATATGTTTATTTTGATAATTATGTGATAATTAATGACCATATTATTATATAATATTGAAGTACATTTAAAATTATTACGAAATATATTATTTTATAATTCATATAATTAATAAATGTACGTTAAATTTAATGTACCGCACGGGTAAAATACTAGTACCTAAACAAAGGTGTACTAATCTTTAGTACGTATGAGTCGAAAAGTTAACAGCAGTACTCAAAATTATCTTTAAAAAATAACAAGCAAACAAAAAACAAAAACTCAACACACCCGAATTACATTTCAAACTCATTAACTATATTTATATCTCTCAGGGAAAGGATTCAAATCACAAACACCGAAGCCTTGAAGAATCAAATCGAAGAATTGAAGATTTGAAGAATCGAAGAGTTGAAGGCTTGAAGAACCGAAGACTAGGATTACAGGCTGAAGCTTTTATAACCGAGCATTCAACCTGTGATTGTCTCGAGGAGATTTAGAGGAATGATAAAGTCAATCATTTCCTCGCACAACCAAGGCAAAGACATTCTCTGATAAGTTGTCTTATCTACTGCCTTGAAAATGGGTATATCTGAATGTCAAATTGGGTCCTATGCAACGATCCCAACGAGCATTTAATGATTGTCACCTTTTTGGGACAAAACACAAATTGTCATTGCACAAAAGTGAACAAACGGCTAGAAAGTACTGACATTCTGAAAAAGGTGAAAACCTTACCCATCGGATATTACACACTGGACAATAGGTTTGAATTTCACATTCCCTCCAACGGATCTGAAATTTCACCTATAAATACCCTTGTCCCATCTCACTTTGACAAGGTTGAAAAAGCGAAATATTGTCTAGCAAGTAAACAACTTTCAGTGTGATATTCATAAGCATACAAGTGATATTTAGCAAAAAGAAGTTCTTGTGTGATTAAGAAGCTTATCAAGGAAACTAATCACAAGGATTTCAAGTTGGAGAATCATCACAACCTTTCAACCATCTCTACAAGTGAAGTAGAAAGAGGTGGAGTAAACTTGGAAGAAGTTGAAAAACCTACAACAACAAGGCTGCCGGGCTAAGTGATCAAAGGAGCTTGTTGTAACGAAGTTTGTACTATTACAGGGAATATAGTGCAAACCTTCACGAGTTGTGAAGAAGAGTGGAGTAGGCTTAGTTAACAGCCGAACCACTATAAAAATCTCTCTGGTATGTAGATAGTGGATGCTCAAGACATATGACGGGAGATAAATCCGAATATGTTGAAGGATTAAAGTTTAATCTTCTGAGCACAAGTCAGTTCTGCGACAAAGGAAACAAAGTAGTGTTCTCAAAGGACAAATGCCAAGTTATTTCAAAAACAAGTCATGAAGTGGTGCTGACAGCCAAACGGAGAAAGAATATGTATGTGGTCACATGGGAAACAGTGAAACCGAATAGTTGCCTGATTGCCAAAAGCAAGAGAGACATAAGCTGGGAATGGCATCACAAACTCAATCATCTTAACTTCAAAGCCATTAACAAACTAGCAAGAAAGAAGTTGGTTGAAGGACTACCGAATGTTATCTATGATAAGGATAAAGTTTGCGAAGCTTGTCAAAAAGGGAAACAAATCAAGTCCTCGTTAGGGATGGCAATGGGTCGGGTGTGGGTCGGGGAGGGCTACATCCATCACCCGATCCACCTTTCATTTTCTCCACCCACCCCACCCCCAACCCGCATCGGGTGGACTTTTTTAGAATCCATCCCCACCCCCACCGGGTGCGGGTGCCCACTACGGGTACCCACCACTTATCAATTTATTATTTTTTTTTCAAAAAATAATACGGAGTATCAAAATTACTTAGAGATAATTAAACAATAAAATTCATTAGTTATACTAAAACATAAAACAATAGAAATATTATAATATAAAAACTAAGTTGTTAATTAAAAAAATAAATTTAGTAGTTTAGATATAAAAATACTAAAAAGTTACCTAAAATTATTGAAACTTTTATAATTAAGTATATACTAGTACTACTTATTTTACTATTATATATATGTATACACACATGGTGGGTCGGGTGGGGTGCTAGGCGGGTTTTGTACATAAAACCCGAATCCAACCCGACCCACCGCGGGTTTACATTTTTAAGATCCACCCCCGATCCAACACCCACTATCACCCAAAAAAACCCGATCCATGCGGGGTGGATTCGGGTGATTATCCGCGGGGCGGATTGAAATTGCCATCCCTAGTCCTCGTTCAAGACAAAGTCTTTTAACACCAACTCACGACCTTTAAGTCTACTTCATATGGACTTATTTGGACTAGTTGATCCAGTTAGTCTAAGTGGAAGAAAATACACTCTCGTGCTAGTAGATGACTACACGAGATACACGTGGACATTCTTTCTAAGGAAAAAGAATGAAACTGAAAAGGTCTTGCTAGATCTGCTCCGAAGACTTCAGACAGAAAAGGATCTTAGCATTGTCAAAATTCGGTCTGATCAAGGAACCGAATTCGTAAACAAAGTCATTCAGGAGTTCTGTGGACAACATGGAATACTTCATCAACTATCAGCAGCACGAACTCCTCAACAGAACGGTGTTGCTAAAAGACGAAATAGAACCCTAAAGGAAGCAGCAAGATCCATGATTGCTTTCTCAGGCTTGCCTAAACGTTTTTGGGCCAAAGCCATAAACACTGCATGTTATACTCAAAACAGATCTCTTATTCACAAAGTTCATGGAGCTATACCTTACGAACTTTGGAAGGGCAGAAAGCCTGTTGTAAAATACTTTCATATTTTTGGAAGTAAATGCTTCATCCATAACAACGGAAAGTCACATCTAAAGGCATTTGATGAACGTGCTGATGAAGGGATATTCATGGGATATTCTGAAAAGAGCAAAGCCTTTCGAGTCCTATACAAGCGAACTATGGTGATAGAAGAATCAATACATGTAGTTTTTTATGAGTCATCCAAAGAAGACATGGTGATCTCCGAAAGATCACCAGCCGTTGAGGAAACAAAGGACGGAGAAATTGAAGAACTATCCGAAGGATCAGAATCAGAAGACGATGACTATCCTATCTTTCCTAATCATTTACCGAATACTTCATCTCAAACCGAAGTATTGTTGAATGATGCAAATGAACCAAGACAACCAGAAGTACTACAAGATGAAAGTAATCATGATGAATCTACAATAGATGAAGGAGCACCTCCTACCCCTTTTCAACCGGATCTAAAATGGTTGAGAAATCACCCTCAAGATCAAATCATCGAAGACATCCATGACAGTGTACGAACTCGTGCTGTAACACCCCAATTTTCACAACTTGGATTTATTACAAAATCCTTAAAATATAATACATTGCGGAAGCGTCTAACCAGCAGAAAATTNTCAACAACGAGAACATAATCCAATAACGAATCAATAACCGAGATACTAGCTCAACCGACTCATCAAGAATAACAAGATATCAACCGAGTAACGCAAGGGATTCACAACAACTCCACAAGAAAGAACCTGACTCCAATCTCCCAACCCAAGCCAGACCAACCACCAAACCAAGCCAAACCAATCACAGGGACCGAAGTCCAATAGCAACACAACCAATAGTAGCCACAGGGGTAANAATAGTAGCCACAGGGGTAATCAACCCAATCACAGGGGTAGCGAACCCAATAGTAACACAACCAATAGTAGCCACAGGGGTAATCAACCCAATCACAGGGGTAGCGAACCCAATAGTAACACAACCAATAGTAGCCACAGGGGTAATCAACCCAATCACAGGGGTAGCGAACCCAATAGTAACACAACCAATAGTAGCCACAATAGTAGCACAACCAATAGTAACCCAATAGTAGCACAATAGTAGCACAATAGTAGCACAACCAATAGTAACCCAATAGTAGCACAATAGTAGCACAACCAATAGTAGCACAATAGTAGCACAACCAACAATCACACTCCAACATCAACTCAGCCAACCAAGACGTGGGTTCATCTCAAATATGAACACCAACCAACTCCCAGATTATGAATCAAAGGATCAATAGATCAAGGATACCAAAAATGGAAACCAAAGGCACGAATCAATACTCCAAACTAAGGCATCAAATACCCAATGAATGACACGAATAATTACTCCAAAAACATGGTAAAATACCCAACAAAACAATCCAACAATGATCTGAAACAAAAGACCAAGAACAGACAACAACAGCAGAAAGTTGCTCACTGGAAACCAATTCCCAGTGAACTAGCGGAACACACTCACGGATCACGCCTCTCCGCCGACCTCCTCCGCAAAGAGGAGACGGTCCCCCTCAACGGGCCTCTCCCCTCCGCCCAACTGTTCCGTCGCCACCTTGCGGATCGCCCTCGCGGGTTACATTGTGCCGCTTGGGTCTTCCGCAAGGCCAAACCTTATCCCAGATTTCCAGAGCCGAAGAACAGATATGAACAATACCATTTCCAGAATACAAATCCAACCAAATACACTCACATTTCATCCAATTTAGAGTCCAAAAAAATAAGGAAATCCACAACATCATTGATCATACAACACAAGGTAAAGATCAAGATGAAATCCAACAAGAAACATCCAAGGAAATAGGTTATACAACAAGAATTTTCAGGATTTCCAACACCAAGATCAATATATATAGAATAGGTGAATAAAATAGTTTTGATGGACATGAATGGTTACCTCAAAGAGCTTTTCCTACTCCAAAAAGCCTTTTGCTAGCTCACAAAGCCCCACCTTCACCTTGATCATCTTTTCCCCAAAGATCCCCAAAAGAACACTTATAAGGTTATGTAAAAAGACTATCTAAAACACAAAATACAAGATGGATTCTAGGATAGATGCACTTACCCACTCCCAACAAAGCTTAAAAGAGCAACCTTTACTTGAAATCTTGTAGGGAAAATGAGGATGAATTTCTAGGGAAATTATGGATGAAAATGGCGCATGGAGTGTAGGGTAGGAGGAAGAAAGAGTGAAAGTCTTAGGGTAATTTGATCTTCAAATTATATACCAAGAATACATACACTATTTAGGGTGTAAGACATAAAATGATGTGGGCTTAAGTAACCTTATAAAATAGTGGGTGTAGGAAATTAAATATAATCAAGACTAGAACACTACAAGAAAAATGCCCATTCGTGAGAGGAAAAACTGTCACTAAAAGTTCAAAAACCATCATAAAAGACTTTTAATGATGGGAAATTTACCGTCGCGACCCGTCGTTATATCTTCCGTATATAAAAACAATTAGTGACGGGATATGATACCGTCATTAGTGAGCATATAGTGATAGTATATTTACCGTTGCTAAAGTGTTCTTTTTGTGACAAAGAATCCCGTCATTAATTCAACTAGTCACTACCATAATTTCCTCTCATATATTCTTTTAGTGATGGAAAATCCCGTCATTAATATTACTATATTTTATTGTCAAATATTTTTTTAATTTTAATTCGTATATATTGTTGTTGCTCATTAAATATTAATTTTTATAATACATTTTTTATCATCAATATTATACTGTAACTATAGATTTTGTATTAGTAAAATTTATAATTTTAACAATAATGCAATCAAAGTAAACTCATCAATATATTAAAAGACTTTATCATCACTACCAAAATAAAATGTTTCATACAACTTTGTGAAGACTAAACGCAAAAAAAAAAAAAAAAAAAAAAAACTAATTATAGCTAACAAATAGCCATAGTAATGTATCTGTTGGCTATTTTGAAAAGGTGAGACTATACAAATAAACATTTTTAATTTAGACAAAAACAGCCCCAAAGCAAAAATGTCCAATCTACTTCATACAAAAAAGCATTTGCTTTCAATGCGGTGTTAGGTATGCCATTTTTCATCAATAGCTTGGTATGCCATTTTTCATCAATAGCTTGGCCACCTGATAAATAAAAATAGCCAAAAAGGATATACTCAGTATAATTGAATAAATAATAATTTGCAATTAAATATCATGCATGCACTTTTAGATATCAAATGTGTATATTAAAGCATTTAACTCACAATGGGAAAAAATTGTCTCCATGCTTGATGTGCAAGTTGTCGTTATAGAATCCTAACAAAAGTTTGGAAACATGGTAAGTTAGCTTAATATTTGAAATTTAAATACCTGAATTTCAAATTTTCATTCTGTAAACAACCTCAAAACTATAAACCATAAAACAATCTGATTTCCAACACCAATGCTTAACATTAACCAGATTACAGAATGTAAATAAATTTCAATGAAAATGATAAAGGAAATAAAAGACACAATAGTTTATTAAAGCTATACATAAATGATAAAAAGGATCAGCAAAGCTAAACAATAATACTTACAGATCAAAATCCATGGCCTCATTCATTAAAATTTTGTGTTTTAAAAAGCACTAATCAAAATAGTCCTACACTTGTCAGTAATGCTTATAATTCCCAGTGACAGTCAACTAAAGGAATGATAACACTAAAACAGAGGCACAGATATTGCACAAGCATCAGCGGTAGTTCATAATCTTTCTTCAGTGTCAGTCATTAAGCATTCCATAGAGTAGTGTAAGCAATTGCATAACAATATGCTATTATAAATAAAGTAGTGGTTCAACCAAATTATCAATGGAACCTAGATGCCAAACTGATAATCATTTCACATTATTACATTCATAGGAGTACCAAAACTTAGTGATGAATGTTTTTTCATGCAGATTTTACTTCAAATTGTTTAAATAGGTTCACATTGGACAAACATGGAATGACTATCTCGTAGAATAACCAAATTTTATCTAACAAAAAAAAAATCTGAGCAGGTACAATACCGTATCTCCTGCCCAAAAGGGTCATAACATTTGAAGAATAGAAGATGAATGCCTTCCTTGGTCTTCTCTGCAGAGGGATGGGTTCCCAATCATATATGGAAGCACAATATATCAGAGAGATGAGAACTAATGAGTTTTTCAGACATAAGTAAAAAAATAATATACATAAATAAGTAAATAGAAACAAAATACCACTCAAAAGAATAAGAGAACTCGAAACAAAAATGGTAGAGACAAAAGGAGAGCAATGAAGATGTACAACCTCCAGGATCATTACATCAACTCACCGGATTTCAGATAGCCAACAAAAATATAACCATCAAATTTCCAATAGCTGCAGAACATAAGTAGTGAAAACAAAAATATAGCCATAAAATTTCAAACAGCTGTAGAAGTAATGAAACTACAAAGGCAGGAGCACCAAGAGCTCTTAGAGCCAGAAATCTTTGTAAATAAATTCAGCACAGAGCCACAGAACCAAAATCTTGAATTGACATTTTACTACATCTCTCCAACTTACAGCCTCTCTCCAAGTTACTTCTAGAAACAACAAAACACATTCAGTGAGATATTTTCACAAACACATGAGGAACAAAGGCATTCTCTTATTGCAGCAAAAGCCATTTCAATAGTTATTAAATCATCAAACTGAACAAGAATAAAAAACTAAACCTGCAAACTTAAAATTCTTCCAATGTCAACAATTAAGCCATTGGAGAAACACTGCAAATTTTTTAAAAATAAACATCTGTGTGATTTTCTTTATATAAATCAAACTATCAAAGTGAACAAATAATCAAATAGAAATTATAAAACTAGTATGAGTAACCTGCCTTGATAGTTGGAACTTGGAAGAAGTGAAAAACAAGAATCTGAGAATCTGGGATGGGTGAGGGCTGTGAAGCAGTGAGGCTGACTGGCTGAGCAGCAACCGGCGACTCCGCGAGGCGCGACGCACCGAGCGCTTGAGCGGCGACAGGCTAGAGGGCTAGCAGGCCGGACTCCAGATTTCAGGGTTCACGAGAGACGGAGAGATTGAGAGACAAAAAGGGTTTATTGGAGTAAATGAGTAATAGTGGTTGAGAGGAAGATGTGTGGCTGTAAAATTTTATTTGCAAGATGGCGCCCAAAACTAAAATTTTGGTGGGAATTAAATTTTAGTGAAATAATTTTCAGATATCAATAGTGAGAGTAACAAAATCTTTTGTACCAATAGTGAGAGTATACTTTTAAGATAAATATAGAATTAAAATTCCGTCACTAAAACATAAACTTTTAGCGAGAGTAATTTTTAACCCTCACAAAAACTATGCAAATAATACATTTAGTGAGGGGTTTTTCTACCCGTCACTAAATTTTTGTCACTAAAAAGTGTTTTTCTTGTAGTGTAAGTTGGGCTTATTAATTCACCCCTTACAAATTAAATACAAGAATTAGCCCATAAGAATGTCTTAAGATCAATATATGTATACATATAATGTATGATCAAGAATGTGGGCTTGTAAGAATATTTAATAGCAAATATTGTAAGGATCCAAATTGAATAAAATCCCTTACAAGAATAAATTCAATTAATTGGGCTCTTGATTAAAATAATTAAATTAGGCTCAAGGAATATATATGTATATATATATATATTTCAAATCGAAAGGATTAGCCCAATTAGAATAATTAAATTGCCCGAAGAATTAATTAGATCGCCCAAGGAATTAATTAACGAACGAAAGGCTTGAAATGAATTTACGGGGTGTTACACTCTACCCCCCTTAAAAGGAGCTTCGTCCCCGAAGCTCAAAGCAAACGGGAACTTGAAACGGAATGATTCAAAGGAAACGAAGATTCAACGGGATATTCGAAGAGGATGTCTCAGACTCTCAGGGTTTTGGTAGTAAGAGGATGTCTCAGACTCTCAGGGTTTTGGTTCGACATGGCATTGAAGCGGATTCTGCTGAAAGAGCTCAAGGATCTGTAGAAAGATCCTCCTACCTCTTGCAGTGCCGGCCCAGTTGCTAAAGATATGTTTCACTGGCAAGCAACAATAATGGGTCCCCCTGACAGTCCTTATATGCAGGCGGAGTATTTCTTGTTACCATTGATTTCCCACCTGATTATCCATTGAAGCCACCTAAGGACTAAGGTTGCTTTTAGGACAAAGGTTTTTCATCCAAATATCAACAGTAATGGGAGTATTTGTCTTGACATTTTGAAGGAACAGTGGAGTCCAACACTTACGATCTCCAAGGTGCTTATGTCTATTTGCTCTCTGCAACGACCGGTGAGGTGGTGAGGCGAAGGCGTGGTGAATGACAGCAGCACCCGGTAGTTGCTGGAGCTCCAGCTTCTGCAGCGACGGAATCCATGGAGGAATCCACGACGACTTTTGCAGCGTGAACTAGAAAGTGAACAAAAGCCACTCTGCTTAGGAAACCATTAATGGAGTTTGATTAGAGCTTTCTAATCAACAAATCAACGCCAAACTGGTCTCCCCTCCGGCATCACTGTGCTCCGGCGAATCGGCATCGGTCTCTTCCTCTCCACAGTCACCATTAGAGATACTTTAGAATTATTGGAAGCTGAAGCAGCAAATGGAAAGCGAAAAAAAAAAGAAAAATACCAAAAAATAAAATAAAATAATAAAAAATTCCATGTCAGCCTGAGATTACCGTTCACCTGCAGTAAACCTATAAAAAGTTCTAGTCGAATAAAAAATAATGGTTTATGGATCTAAATATAGGTTTTGAAAGATTAGGGTGCGGCATGAATAATCGGGAATGGTTCATGGTGCTGGATGACACTTTAGCCTTCCTTTTATAGTATGGCTATTTTTAGTAAGCCTCGGGATGTGAATTTGGGGGTGTTACAGAGCTGCTATGCTAGGCGAGCCATTTTCCCAACAAAAGCTGGTGAAGAAGATCTTACGTTCTCTACCACCTCGCTTTCGAATGAAAGCGACCGCTATCCAAGAAAACAAAGGTTGGGAAAACAAAACTGTTGCAGCACTAATGGGAAGCCTCAAGACGTACGAAATGGAGATCCTGACTGATCATACAAAAAAACAGAAGTCTGTTGCATTCAACGCTGAAGGACAAGATTTCAAATTACCTGATACAGATGAGCTTTCTAATGATCCTGTTGTTTTATTATCTAAACATTTCTTTAAATTTTGAAACAGGTTAAGCAAAAGAATTACACACTAAAGGCTAGGGTACAGAATCAGAAAGAGATCAACTCAAGTAGCTCAAAAGGTGTGGCAAAATCTGGAGTATCAACATCAAGATCATCTGGCTCACGTACTGTTAAATCTAAAGACAAAGCGAACAAGGGCATCCGATGCTATGAATGCGAAGGATTTGGACATGTTCAGGCCGAGTGTGCAACATACTTACGAAGAAAGAAGTCCATGACAGCCCTAACTTGGAGCGATGAGGAACCTGAATCAGAAACTGCTGGGTAAGATTCTGACGAAATATCTGGGAATTTTGTGGCCTTCATCGCAATAGCTGATGCTGATCCTAACGCAGAAGAGCTTGCTGGTTCAAACAGTGGAGAATATATTTCAGCTGAAGATCGCGAGTTACCTCCTATGTTTTATGAATTAGAATACAAAAAATTGTACTCCAGATGGGAGGTTTTACTTAAAGTTCATCGTTCTTTGTCTAGTCAAATTGGTGTATTAGAAGATGCAAGAAAAGTGTACAAAAATCAAGCTTCTGAAAAAGAAATCCTACTGAAGGCTAGTCTTGAACTTGAGGAAAAGCTAAAACAGAAGCTGGACACTCTCAAACGACGAATCAAGATGATGGACACCACATCTACACTTGACGAAATACTTGATTCAGGAAGACAAACTACTACCAAATTTGGGCTTGGCTTCACCGGTGGCAAGAACAAAGATACTATCTGTAACACCCCGCATTTTCCCTATTATTATCTTAAATATAAATATTTAAATGAGGGGTTATTTATTTATTAAGTAATTATTTAAACAATTATAGGTGTAATTATTTTCGCTTGGGCTTGGAATAGTTTCGGGATAACTTATTATTATTATTATTATTATTATTACTATGTTATTAAACACTCTTAGCCCAATATATATATATATATATATATATATATATATATATATATATATATATATATATATATATATATATATATATATGTTTTATATATTCTATAGTATATGGTTTAATTATGGGCTATGGACCCAAGAAAATTATTTTTAAATTAAAATTACAAGTATGATTTATAATACTAAGCCCATGACCGATGATTCTTATGGTGTATATATATGGCACCTATAAAATTATCCTTGAGCCCAAAATAAATAAGTCTTGACCCAATTTCCATAAATGCTTAGCCCAAAATGAAAGTTACCCTAGACATAATTAGAAGTTTCTAAAATAGGCAATGGGATCAGCAGCCAACCATCCTCCCTCTTCACTCACCTCTGTCTCTCTTTTCCCTCCCATAATGTAGCTCCACAATGGCGACGCAGCGGAAGTATCGACAACGGCAAGAACATCCCCGCCGTCACACTCGCTCTCGTTCGACACAACAGTAGACGCGAAGACCTCTGGCGAAGCAGAGAGCAGCTCTTCGTCGGCGATCGGCAGTGAGGAATGTCAAAGGCGACAACGAACTTCCATCCTCTCCGCTTCCGCCTCTGCTTCTCTCGTCACTCTCGGCCAAAGCGACATGGAGGGATGGTAACCGCAATGTGGACTCCGACAGCCCTGCCTCCCTTCTCCCGTCGACGGCAGCTTCACAGAGCAAGGGGCAGCAACGGCATCATCGCGTCTTCCCGTCGGCATCACATGACAGCCATGGCAGAATCTTGAGGTAACAAGGCGACGACTGAGGACCAGCGAACCATCGTCCCAACCTGTAACACCCCGTAAATTCATTTCAAGCCTTTCGTTCGTTAATTAATTCCTTGGGCGATCTAATTAATTCTTCGGGCAATTTAGTTATTCTAATTGGGCTAATCCTTTCGATTTGAAATATATATAT
>CP025649.1:6145802-6195749 GCA_003576665.1 Ipomoea trifida | reverse complement strand
GGAAGGGCATAGCTGATGCACAAGAAGAGGAAGCTGAGTCTGAGTTAGACCCCGCAGCAGAAGCTCGATATCAAGAAGAACTCAGGCTTGCCACTGCCTTATCCTTGGGACAGCAAGTAGAGATGACGAGAGGTCCAGGAAAAACCTCTGGGGTTGCGAAAGATAGAACTGATCATCCCATAGCCATAGCCGCAATACCTGTGTCCCAAGTTGCTGATTCTGCTCTGGTACTTCATGCAAGTGCTTCGAGAGATGATGTTGAAGCCTCTGAAGCACAAGGAGTGGCCCAAAATTCAGATCCACTACTGCAACCGCATGAGCCCACACCCTCGACAGATGACGATGAAGCACAGACTGTTCGAGAGGGTGAAATTCTGTTGCTACAACTCCCTGGGTTTCCAATTGACATGGAAGCTCCATCACCATTCCTGCTGTCCACTGATGATGTAGGATCCTTTGCAGCTAGGGTGGCTGATAGAGAAAGATGGAGTGCACCAGTTGCTCCTACACCAATCGAGATTTCAGATTCATCCGAGCAAACTGAGGTGCAAAATGAGCAACAAGAGCAGAATGATACAAGTCCTGCTGGTTCGAGAAGTGCTGAGGAGACTGATGTTGCTATCGAAGGTGGAAATAGGGAAGCACCTATCGATCCTTCATCTCCACACCCACCAGCAGATGACCAAGTTCCCAGCACTGATTCGAGAGGTGAAGCTGAGGGGGAAGTTCCTTTGGATGGAAACCGGGAAGCATCCAACACAGAAGTACCCTCTCTCGCTGATCCAATCCAATCAGCTGCTGAAGCTGAGGCTCCAGGTTCGAGAGGTGACGAGCGAGAAGTGATCCATCCCTCAGGTGGAAATCGGGAAGCGCCTGATATGGAGCTACCTTCAAGCTCTAATCCCAGTGCTCCTGCTGAACCTCAGAGACAAGTTCGAGAGGAGGACTCGCAGTTGCAAGTCATGGGTGGAAATCTGGAAGCACCCAAGTCCCCTCCGACTAAAGGTACTACTAATTCTCCTTCTTCTACTTCTGACTTTGATTCACAGGACGAGAAAGTGTTCATTGGCGAAGTGCGCCAATTCATGGCTGACCAAGCTCAGAAGATGGCTCAAATCGAGCGCATACTGGCTGTTGTTCGAAACCAGGCAATGCCCGTGGCTGGCACAAGTACTTCTCAAGCTCGCCACGAAGAACTTCTCGAACAGACAGTGTGGGCTGAGGATGCAGCGCGGAAGGCTGCTGATGATGCTGCTGTAGCTCGTTCAGAGGCTGAAAAAACGAGAGATGAGCTAGCTGAGCTACGAGCAGAGTTTAGAGCCTATCGAAATTCCAGTGAGCTTCGACAGGATGAAGTAAGAGCTATCCTTGATGATCTGTCGAACCAAGTGCCTGCCCAGCTTGAATCACTCTTCGAAGGGATATCCACTCTCCTTTCCCGTGGTGATGATTCCAACAAGGGGGAAAATTTAAGGGGAAATATAGGGGGTGGAGGAAGAGGCAAGAAAAGAGCAAGAAGCAGTGAACCAGCTGGACCTATTGTGAAGATTCCAAAGAAGACAACAAATCAACAAATGGAGGAAGTCAAAAGGGCAGAAGCTGCAAGATTTCAGCGCACACTGGAAATGGAAAGAAGGAGAGAAGAAGATGAAGAAAGAAAGAGGAAAAGACAAGAACAACTGACAGCCAAGGAGAAGGAAGATGAGAAACTCATAAGAAGTCACAGAGTAGGAGCAAAAGAAGAAAGCACAAAGTTCCTAAACGACATCATAGTAAGCTTCATCGCCAAAACTGACTTCTCGTTTCACAGCGGTTTAAATTCTTCAGAATGCATCGAATGGTGGAGAGATGGGGTAATTGAAGGAAACCTCATAGGTGAAGCCCTCATCAACTATATTCACCTTGACGTCTCAGAAGAGTATCGAGGGAAGGTGAACACTAAAGATCCCGTCAAGACACGAGCAGCCATAAACGAAAAGAGAAAAGAAAACAAGAAGTAAGCTCTCGCTGTCTAAATGCATTCTTTCCTTGCGTTGTTCTTTATCTTTCTGTAATCTTTATCTTCTTATGCATTGTAAAACATTCCCTTTTATGCTTAATATATACATATCTTTTGCTGGGGGTGTTGCGTGAGTTTTTATCGTATGCATAAGTATATTAGCTCACTTGTCAAACTTACCGTATGCGCTGAAAATAAAATCAAGTTCTTTTCTTGCTAAATCAGCCATATAAGTAAGTATAAGTGTTGGCATCATCAAAAAGGGGGAAATTGTTAGGAACCTTATGTAATAGGTTTTGATAATACCAAATGTAAATCAGAATCCCCTAAGTCTCGAAAGATAGGAATATATGTAAGTTCGACAAGTAAACTAAGAGCGAAAATATAACCGGGTAACTTTGAGCTCAACTCGGAAAATATTTAAGCTTAAGGTAAACTTGATTGAACACTTTAGATTGTTTCGTGTTGTAAGTCCATAGTCAGATCAGAAGAAGGCACGGGACAAGACTGGAGGAATAAGGGTCTGCGAGACATCAACTAAGTCTCGAGACATAAGCAGAGTTCGAGAGATGGAGTCTCTCAAGACATCAATTCAGTTCGAGACATGGATTCTAAGCATCGATCATACGAGACATCAAATCAGGTCTCGATACTTCTCCATAAGGCTGAACGGAAATAAAAGTAGCTTAGATTAAAATAATCTAAGTTTGGAGAAGAAGAATACCATGGAGAAAGGAAAGGTGTCTACAGAACGTTATGGGATCTACCGGAAGTGGATGCCACGTCAGAATTGCACAACAAACGGATAAAAAGCGCACCAATCCAAAGCCGGTCTTATTCCCTAAATCAAGGATCATGGGAATATAAAAAGAGTAACTTTTGCCTAAAAGAGTAAGTGGAGCATGGACTCTAGAAAGTGGATTAAAGAATATTCACTACAAGACAAAAGGCACAAGTTGCAAGACCACCACTCCATGGAACTTGCTGAAAATACTCAAGTCCCATGATCAGCATGGGAGACAAATTTCAAACGGAATAGTTTTCCCTCCAACGGAATTATTCCTAAACTCTCATATATAAGGACGTGAAGACACAAACTGAAGAAGTAACGTTACGGAGTTGAGTTAAAAAGCTAAGCGAGCAAGAAGTGTCTAAACAAAACGTTCAAGTGCAAGTGCTAAATCTGGAATATCATTCTTGATATTCAACACAGCGAGACAAACACATCTTAGTGTTTGAGAGAGTTACAAAGCTTAAACATATACATATCCAGAAGGTGACCGAAGCAGCTCTACATCGACTTTATTTCAACGATAGCTTGCGGTCAGATTGGAGATTGTTACATTAAACTGTGACAACCAAAGGTCCTTGCTTTGGATTAAGCAAGAAGAGGCGGAGTAACCTGGCAGCTGTCTAGTGAAGATCCTGAGGCTTGAGGCGGGCTTGGTGATCAAAGCTCAAGTGCTCGAGAGGTGGAGTAGCTGGAAGCGGGGAGAAAAACCTGAGGAGAGGCGGAGTAACCTGGGAGCTGTCTTGTGAAGATCCTGAGGCTTGAGGCGGGCTTGGTGATCAAAGCTCAAGTGCTCGAGAGGTGGAGTAACAAGAGGCGGGGTGAAAAACCTGAGGCTTGAGGCGGGCTTCGTGATCAAAGCTCAAGCGCTCGATATTGTACTAAAAAGGGAAGTTTTAGTGCAATCCTTCTAGGGAGTTTCTAGAAGAAGAGTGGACGTAGGCGGGTTGGCCGAACCACTTAAAAATCTCTCTTTCGCATTTACTTTCTATCTTTTATCTCTCGCTATCTAACTCTCGAACTGCACCACATATAATCACTTCTCTAACTAACTCAAACTCGTGCAAATTAAAAGGGGATAACATTTTCCGCTGCGCATAAAACTTTGTCTTCATCCCGTGAGGTATCGGACCTAAACATCCTAAGTCCAATACACACGAGAGGTCGAAAAGATTTGCAAAATCTTATACAAGTCTATTCACCCCCCCCCTCTAGACTTGTACCCCATCCCCTTGGGACCAACATAAATATTATGGACTCCAGCAATCAGCAGCTTTTTCGTTCCAAGAGCATCAGCAGCCGAAACTATTTTCACATTCTCCTCCTTGGCTTCCGTCTTCCTCTCTCGACAATGACTACCAAGCATCAAGCTATAACCATGGTTTTTCCGACGGTCGACGGTAGCGGCGTAGCAGGGTCCCCTCCAACGTAGCGTTTTCGCTCCCTCACGGCATGTGGAAGCAGCAACCGGCGATTTCCTCATTCATCTCGTGTTATCTTCCCCTTCCAATGTCGAAGCAGAAGCCGGAAGCAGAGTGCAAGGGTGGCCTCCGGTGACCACTCCCTCCCTCTCCGGTGGTGAGCTCGGCGGTCCAGCAGGCGGCGTGAGGACCTCCGGCCAACAGCTCCCTTCTCGACAGGTTGCAACGTAGCTGATCTTGCGGTTATGCGAGGCCGGGTGGCAGCTTGGCGTTCCCCGTCTCCGGCATTGCAGCAGCGAGAGACGATGGATCATGACCGGCAATGCTCCACGACAGCAGCTGCGAGCTTGAGCGGCGAAGAACCCCTGAATCGTTCCTTCCGCGAGCAGTAGCAGCGCAGGAACCAGCTCCTCTAACTTTCTCTGTTTCCGGCGAGCTCGTGGTGGCGGGTGACCAAGGCGATGTCTTTTCCCCTTCTTCTCCGAGGTTCCGCCCAGCGCGAGAATGGTGGACTTCGGCGTTCTTTTTCCCGGCAGAACAGGGCTGCGGCATTCAAGGTGGCGGTAGCAAGTGTCGGGGGACGGCAGCGGGCAAGTGGCGGCGACTCCTCTTCCGTTAGGCCGAGGCGGAACGTGACGACGGACTTCCCTTCTCCGTGCGAAGCGTGAAGCGGAATGGTGAACGGGAACATGGGCGGTGGTGGCTGAATTTATACTATTAATGGCGTAACCAAGCAACAAGGAACAGCGTAGCGTAGCGGGTTGGTGTTGGTATGTTGAGCCGGAGGACGCGAGTTTGAACCCAGGGCTAAGCTTTATGTTTAAAGGTAATATTATGGTTTATTAATTAAGCTTATAGTTTAGTGTTAATTATAATACCATAGCTTAAGTCTAGATGACTATTATTGATTATATCTTGTTTTTAGTATTAGTTAGTAATTAAGTTAGTTTGGTTCATATGGTCGTATTACATTAGCCTTTTAAGCATGGATTATAGGATTATTATCTTAAGGGACCAACTAGGAATGTTAGTGCCACGGTTACTAATAGTTAATGACGGTGTTAGAATTATATTAATTCTCAGGTTCGTGACTATGGACCTAGCTTGTGAACCGAGCTTTGAGTTTGGCGTTGCTTTGAATTAATACGTTGTTGGATTTAAATACGCTTCAAAGGTAACCACTATGTCCATCAAAATCTATTTTTACACTCACTCTATATGATATTGATTGGTGATTTGGAAATCCTGAAATTCTTTGATTATTAGCCTATCATTGACTGTGTTTGATGGATTCATGGACTTGTGTCTTGATCCTTTGTCTATTGGGTATATGATCATTTATTGGTTTGGATTTCCTTGTTATTTGGCCTCTGTTGAATGAAATCTTGTGTAGTATGATCTGATTTGTTGTATTCTGAGACATTTCTTGGTATTCTGAGCTGAGTCTGATTCGGTGTGTGGGAAATTGCTCTTGCGGGGCACTCTAGTGGGATAATGTAACCGCTGGGGTCTTCTGTAAGAGTAATAGGGTAGTGGTTGGTGGAGGTGAGTGATCCGTTGTTTGTTTCCTTCTTCGTTCTGAAGTTTGTTGGAGTATTTTATTGGATATTTTTACCGTGGTTCTGAGTATTCGTTCGTACCTCTTAGTCCATTATTTGAGTCTATTATTTGAGAGTTGGTTGGTGTTCATATCTGAGATGAGCACTCTGAGTGATGGTTCTTGGGCTGAGTTGAGAATGTGATTGGGTTGTGGATCCTTGGTATCGTTTGGAGGTTGTTGGGTGGATTGACTGTGCTACTACTGACTTCTGACTTCTGACTATTGGACTTCGGTCTCTGTGTACCAGTTATCTGGGTTTTGACTTCTGACTTTGGACTTCGGTCCCTGTGATTGGGTCGATTACCCCTGTGATTGGACTGTCGGTCCCTGTGATTGGACTACGGTCCCTGTGATTGGACTTCGGTCCCTGTGATTGGGCTCATCACCCCTGTGTACCAGATTTCCGGGTTCTAACTTCTGACTTCTGACTTCTGACTGTGGGTTTGACTTGGTATGATGGTTGGTATGAGGGTTTGGAGGTTGGAGTTGGGATTCCTTTCTTGGTTGATGTATTCGTGAGTTCCTTGTGTTTATTCGGTTGATATCTTGTTATTCTTGGTTATGGGTTGTTGGATTCTTTATGGTTGTTATTCAGTTGATATCTTGTTATGGATTCGTTGTATTGTACTCTCGTTATTGGATATTAGCTTTGTTTGGATGAGTCTTGGTTTCTGATTCGTTCAGTTTATTGTTGTTGAGTACCCGATTTGAACTAATGAACAGTTTGTTGGCGTTTATATTCTATATGGGTGCGTAAACCTATTTACAAACTTATGTATATCTATACTTCCTTGCGGGTGTGAATGGTGGTTGCTTAGCAGTCTTTTGCTAATGGTTCTTTGCGTGTTTTCCAGGTATGGATTAAGTCTGAGCGCGAGCGCGATAGAGCTGATCTTTGATGACGCTTAGACTTAGTTTTATGATGTTAGACTTTGGGTTTTTGGGCCTGTGTGCCATTGAGATTTTATATACTCTTGACTAGTGTTCGGTTGTTGTTAAACATGAATTGAGGTTTTATATTATTTATGCATGACAGTTAGTTCGTTTCTTATGGTTAGCCTGTGCATCTAGGCTGTGTTTTCTACCTAGATGTGGCATGACGCCCTTAAGTTTTAAATTCGCTTCCGCTATGTTATGGTTGTTGGTTGAGATAGGCAGCTGTTGTGTTAAGTTTTATCTATATCAGCCTGTGTAAGGTTGGGGTGTCACAGTTACGGACTCTGTACCTATATTTATCGGAATACCGAAAAATTCCCAAACTTGGTGATTTGTGACGGGAATATTTTTAGGATAATTATGGTATTAGAATTTTCCCGAATTAAGTTATAATCCTCCGAACATTCATCTGATTTAAGCATAAACTGGCCAATTGGATTTGAGATCTTCTAAGGACTCCATGGGGTGTTGACATGTGGCAAGTAAATCTAGACTAAGATTGGGCATTTAATGTGGCATTAATGAGGTATGGTGGCAAATCTAGACTAAGATTGATCATTTAATGTAACATTTATGAGGTATGGCCTAGTTGCACTTGTTACTTGATCTTCAAGAGTTAAATTTACATTAAGCACATGATCATCTCTCACTCTCCCACTCTCATTTTCGAACTACACCCTTAGAGAAAGAAGAAGAGGAATTATTCTAGTCTTCCATTGTGATCAAGGAGCTCCAAAATATTTTTCTTACTCAAGGATTAAGTGTAAGTAAGATCTTAGACTTTGTTAGATTTATTCATCTCTAGAACTTAAGTGTTAATGTTTAGTGCATGAAGAATATTGTTGTTGTGGTGGTGTTTTAGGGACTTTGATTCGAGGAAAAAGGTCTAACACTTCTTCGGTTTTAAGATCTTCTATTGAGGTAAGGAATCCCTTAAGTTGGCTCAATCACTTGAAGGTAGACAATTGCTAAGAAATTATATGATTAGGAATTTTTACATGAAAATTATGTGCTATGTTATAGATCTACAAGTTGGCTCAAAGAAACTACACTTTAAATGTTTAGTAATTTTTGTATGCATGTTCATAGCTAATTTATGCATGTATATGTTGTATTTATGCCCTTATAGACTTATACTTGTGAAAATATTGAAATAAAATTCAAGCTAGTCTCTGGCAGTGACTTCCGAAAATTATTGGGAAAAATTGGTAAGGTATTTTGATCCCATTTTTTTTGGACATGTAGATCTATAAGTGTAGAACCTACATATAAAATTTCGTAAGGATCGGAGTAGTATAAGTATGGTTTTCGAAATTTTTTCCAAAACTGGTCCAGAGAGAAAATTATTCCGGACAGCACACTGCCAAGGGCAAAAAGGGAATTTTCTGTGTTTATTCGTGGATCAAAATGACCAAAACTTTTTATGAACATCAATTACTATAAGTTGGGGTTCTACCATAAAAATTTCAAGTGAAAAAGAGTTCGGGAACTATTTTTACCGGCTCAGTCTTTCGGACTGCGCCAAGCTGAAATTTTCTGAAAAAGAATGGTTAGAAACAATTTTGACAAATATTATTTTTTTTTGTATTATATTAACGTGGAAAATAACTATGTTTTGAAAATTATTATGACTCTATACTTGACTTTCTGTGATGTGATTAACATTAAGTATGTGGGTTTGGGAAATATACTTGAGTAAGTATATTGATTGTGTAGTCATGTGATAATGGATTAAACGTGGATGTGTTAAGTACCCCACGTGTGGATTAAACGTGGATGTGTTGAGTACCCCACGTATGAATTAAACGTGGATGTGGTATGAATTAAACGTGGATGTGTGAGTCACGTCGCCCCACGATTAAACGTGGATGTGTTGAGTACCCCACGTGTGAATTAAACGTGGATGTGTTGAGTACCCCACGTGTGACGTTGAACTGTGAATTAAAACGTGGATGTGTTGAGTACCCACGGTAACATGTGTGAGTACGTGAATTAAACGTGGATGTGTTGAGTACCCCACGTGTGAATTAAATGTGGATGTGTTGTGTACCCCACGAGTGAATTAAAGGTGGGAGTTGCGTACCCCATGGGTGATGTGTGAGAGCTAACTGTCGGGTGTCCTAATAGTTGTGTGGGCGTTGCGTACCCCACGGGTGAATTAATGGTGTGTTATGTGCCGAACTTACTAACATAATGTGAAATTGTTTGTTGTTAGACTGCTTGCAGGTAGACTGCGATTGCTGGGTAACGTTTACCTTACTTTATTGTATTACTAGTTGTGGTTTCGAAAACCTTTGTTTATTTTAGAGTGACCATGGATATCCTTACTTAGCCGTCGCGCTAACTACACTTCATTGTGGCCGATGAGCTCTGAATAGGATGGGAGTCGAGGTTGAAGATTACTCCATCCTAGAATAGACACCTTGGAAGAATTATTTCCATATGTACATATTTGGATGTTGATATGGTTATTTGAGGTTGTAAGTTTAGCCTTAACGTTTGGGTAAAGGAAAGATACCTGAGCGTGGCGGTAACACCCAGTTTTCTGCTGGTTAGACGCTTCCGCAATGTATTGTAATATTAGGATTTTGTAATAAATCCCAGATGTGAAAATTGGGGTGTTACAAATTGGTATTAGAGCCTAGGTTATGAAATCCTTGTTTGGACAGTAGAGCTTGATACGCTCTGTTACTAAGTGAAAATCGAGAACCTAAGGTTATGAGATCTTGGAGATAGATTAGAGCTTTAGGTTGTGAGATCTTTGCCATGGGCAATAGAGGTTGGTAAGCTCTGTTACATAGTGTAGTTCAGAGCTTAGGATTTGAGATCCTTGTTATCGATAATAGAATTGGTGAAGCTCTATTACAAAGTGAAATCTATCGGAGCTTAAGGTTATAAGTTCTTGGAAACAGAGTTTGGTACGCTCTGTCATAAGTTGGTATTAAGGCGGTTCGAATCTTTGAAGGTTAGATTGGAGCCTAGGCTGTAAAATCTTTGTAAGATGTGACATCTTTGTTATAAGATTAGGATTTGAGATCATTGTTATCGATGATGGAATTTGGAACGCCCTGTTGCGAGTAAGATTTCATGTTCACTAAAATTATTATTTACCCCATATATCTGTATATTCATATATGATATGATATGATATCAAAATTATGTGTTTTGCAAAATTATGCGCATGTGACCACAAGTGCATTACATAATATGTGTATAATTCTCGAATTATCGAGAATTGTTTGTTGCGAGTCAAACCCGTGTGTTGAGTAAATGTTTGGCTTGGAATTTTAGTATATGTACATTCCTATGAAGAATGATATATTCTTATGGAATAAATTATTGTGGAGAAAAATGTGTTTTGAGAAATTATATATTTTTGAAAAGATATTTATCATGAGGAAATGATGTATTTTGGAAAATTATGTGTACATATTTAGTCTTGGAAGATAAGAATACTTGCTGCCGGGGTGAGCCGGAAATCTCACAAAACCTTTTTGAAAAATATATGAGAATCTTGGGCTGCGGTCCAGATTATTATGAGCACTAGAACTGCGATTCTATTTGCTATTGAGATGAGAATCTAGGGCTGCGGTCCTATTGGTGGAGTATTGCGTTTTTATTGGTATCTAGTATTCCTTGACAAAAATGGTATTTTGGAAAATGCTATCTCCACAAGTATTTTGGAAAAATATTTTATGAAGATTATGAGACAAATGATATATATATATATATATATATATATATATATATAGAATATTAATCAAATGTGGCCGTGCTCTTAGGTGTGGCCGTGCGGTCACACACCACTCAATGTTACGAAATACACCACTCAATGTTAAGAAACACACCACAATGAAAATATACAAAAACACCATAAAACACACCACACACCCAAAATAATGCACCATAACTCCCATGTCCCTAATGGTGCATTTGCTAATACTGTGTGGTGTATATTTGCATACCTAGTGGTGTGTTTTTGGGTGATGCGTCCCTAACGATGCGTATTTGTGTGGTGCATTTTCTAACACTGAGTGGTGTATATCTGTATACATAGTGGTGAGGTCGCACTGTTCACACCTAAGAGCACGGCCACACTTGAACATGACCCTATATATATATATATATATATATATATATATATATATATATATACGATGTTGGAAAGAATATGATTGTTGAAAATCATAAAACCCAAGCCCATATTTTACGGAGTGAAATGGAACTTACTTGCTTATGCTAATTTTGGGATATATACCCCTTTGTCTTTAGGCTAAATGATTTTGGGAAAATGTAAGTACACGTCTTATGGAGTTATTTGATGAGAATACATATTGGTTGCTCTGGTGATTGTTAGTGAAATTGTTAGATTTATAGAGATTATGGTAAGTAATGAAATTATGATGTCAAAGAGATTTGGTGGTGAAATTATTGGCGTCTGGATTTTGAAAGGGAAAGTATTGATATGTGGATATTATGAATATGAAAGTTGTAGACATCAGATATGACTTTGGATAAGTAATTTTGGGTTATAGATGTAAGATATGATATTTTGAAGGATATGGTTACTTATATATTTTGTCCCAAGGGGTGGTGATACTTGGAGGTTTTGAACTATCTTTTATGACTGATATTATTACGATTATGATTATGATGATGAGAGTTGAGATCTCTCTATTTGGTTTTGGCCACCGGTTCGTGGATTCGTCCGGTTGGTTCGGTATTGGTTTGGAAGTTGAAACTTTCCATTTGGATTCATTCCTCCTTGATATTTTATATAATACCTATTTTTTGATATATGAAAAGTTTAATCAATAATTCGAAGAGTTATCTTTGGTGGTCATTGTGAGAGTTTGGGTACTCTCTATTTGGTGGTTATTTTGAGAGATTGAGATTATCTCTTTGGTAATTATTTTGAGATAATGGAATTATCTTTTGGATGTTTATTTTGAGATATTGGAATTATCTATTTGATAGTTAATTTGAGATATTGGAGTGATTCCTTTGGTATTTATTTTGAGAGTTGGAAATCTCTCTATTGGTGAATAAGTTTTGGTTTAAAGGAATTTTGAGCAGTGATGATATTATGATAAATATTGAGGGAATTGTTATATGGAAAAGTTAAGGTAAGGATATTGTCATGATATGTGTTGAGGTAATTGTTATATGGAAATGTTGATATAAAGGTTGTATATGGTGAATCTTGAGGGAATAGTTGTTGGACGATTTTGGATTATGAAATAGGTAATGACCTTATCGATCTCCTGCAAAGTTTACAGATATTTTGGTACGTATTTGAATGTGTCTGATTTCCTCAAGATATACTTCTAATAGATTAAAGGTGATTTAGTTTGGTGAGGTTAAAAATGCCGTGTTAAGAGGTTGAAATTTATTATGTGGAAATTTATGTGCTCCAAGATGATATCAAAAGCTATTCGAATCTTGGGAAGCTTAAGATGTGAGATGTTGGGAATAAGAAAGTAGTAGAGACTAAGTGATAATCTTGGAGATAAGAATTAAGTGATGATCTACTTTGAATCCATGGATAACGAGAAGGAAGTTTCGGGGACGAAACTATTTTAAGTGGGGAAGACTGTAACCCCTCGGTTTTTACGACAAAGTTAAGGTTCGAGAATAGCGATATAAATTTTTTTTTAAGCTATGACATTTAAGAAAAGACCATACGGTGCTCGAAATAATTTTTGGATTAGTTATCGATAAGCTGCGAACTACGTACCGGTCACGAAACGAGAAAATTTTAAGGATATAGATTCAGTTCGAATTTTCTAGAATTTGGATTATTAGGTATCATACGATTAAGCTTGAATTTCTAGTTAGTTCAAGAAAAATTTTAAATGGACTGTAAGGGATAAATTGTTACGGAGTCTATACCTATATTTAGCGGAATACCGAAAAATTCCCAAACTTGGTGATTTGTGACGGGAATATTTTTAGGATAATTATGGTATTAGAATTTTCCCGAATTAAGTTATAATCATCCAAACATTCATCTGATTTAAGCATAAACTGGCCAATTGGATTTGAGATCTTCTAAGGACTCCATGGGGTGTTGACATGTGGCAAGTAAATCTAGACTAAGATTGGGCATTTAATGTGGCATTAATGAGGTATGGAGGCAAATCTAGACTAAGATTGATCATTTAATGTAACATTTATGAGGTATGGCCTAGTTGCACTTGTTACTTGATCTTCAAGAGTTAAATTTACATTAAGCACATGATCATCTCTCACTCTCCCACTCTCATTTTCGAACTACACCCTTAGAGAAAGAAGAAGAGGAATTATTCTAGTCTTCCATTGTGATCAAGGAGCTCCAAAATATTTTTCTTACTCGAGGATTAAGTGTAAGTAAGATCTTAGACTTTGTTAGATTTATACATCTCTAGAACTTAAGTGTTAATGTTTAGTGCATGAAGAATATTGTTGTTGTGGTGGTGTTTTAGGGACTTTGATTCGAGGAAAAAGGTCTAACACTTCTTCGGTTTTAAGATCTTCTATTGAGGTAAGGAATCCCTTAACTTGGCTCAATCACTTGAAGGTAGACAATTGCTAGGAAATTATATGATTAGGAATGTTTACATGAAAATTATGTGCTATGTTATAGATCTACAAGTTGGCTCAAAGAAACTACACTTTAAATGTTTAGTAATTTTTGTATGCATGTTCATAGCTAATTTATGCATGTATATGGTTAGAAACAATTTTGACAAATATTATTTTTTTTGTATTATATTAACGTGGAAAATAACTATGTTTTGAAAATTATTATGACTCATACTTGACTTTCTGTGATGTGATTAACACTAAGTATGTGGGTTTGGGAAATATACTTGAGTAAGTATATTGATTGTGGAGTCATGTGATAATGGATTAAACGTGGATGTGTTAAGTACCCCACGTGTGGATTAAACGTGGATGTGTTGAGTACCCCACGTATGAATTAAACGTGGATGTGTTAAGTACCCCACGTGTGAATTAAACGTGGATGTGTTGAGTACCCCACGTGTGAATTAAATGTGGATGTGTTGTGTACCCCACGAGTGAATTAAAGGTGGGAGTTGCGTACCCCATGGGTGATGTGTGAGAGCTAATTGTCGGGTGTCCTAATAGTTGTGTGGGCGTTGTGTACCCCACGGGTGAATTAATGGTGTGTTATGTGCCGAACTTACTGACATAATGTGAAATTGCTTGTTGTTAGACTGCTTGCAGGTAGACTGCGATTGCTGGGTAACGTTTACCTTACTTTATTGTATTACTAATTGTGGTTTCGAAAACCTTTGTTTATTTTCGAGTAACCATGGATATCCTTACTTAGCCGTCGCGCTAACTACACTTCATTGTGTCCTTTATTAGATGCAGTCTTGTGTGGGCCCTTGTGGCCGATGAGCTCTGAATAGGATGGGAGTCGTGGTTGAAGATTACTCCATCCTAGAATAGACACCTTGGAAGAATTATTTCCATATGTACATATTTGGATGTTGATATGGTTATTTGAGGTTGTAAGTTTAGCCTTAACGTTTAGGTAAAGGAAAGATACCTGAGCGTGGCGGTAACACCCAGTTTTCTGCTGGTTAGACGCTTCCGCAATGTATTGTAATATTAGGATTTTGTAATAAATCCCAGATGTGAAAATTGGGGTGTTACAACTATTAATTAGTATTATGTAGAATTTAGATATTAATTAATTACTAGAATTTGCATGAAATTAGGAAATTGTGTGGTTGGTAGAAATTTTAGTATATTTGTATATGTATCCTGTACGTATGTACGTATTTTTTTTAAAAAAAATATTAATTTAAGTTATATTTTGTTCTGTTAATTTGTATGGATTTATGTTAATTATAGATAGATAAATATTTTAAAATTATTTCTAGTGGTAATTGATCTTTTTGACACTTTTGTGAATAAGAATTTTCTTTTATTACTTTAAAAAAAAAAAGAATTTTCTTTTATGAAAAATACTATTTTATGAGAGATTTAGAATTTTGGGCAAAGTAGAGTTTTTAAATAAAATATTCCTTTACAAAAATTTCATGAGATTTTTAGTATGGGAAAAATGATTTGAGAAATTATATTTTTCTTAAAAATTGCAAGCTATGTGAAATTTGAAATTTGATTAAGTGGTTGAATTTAATTATTGTAGAGGAGTGCCCGTAAGGAACAATCCTCGGTTACTAGGACACTATGGTGTGTTCGGTAGGAGCGGGTCTGTGTACCCTAATAAATTACATGAGAGTTCGAACCTAGGATGTCGCGGTAGGGAGTGATTTTGTTTTGTTTTGTTTGAGGTGAAGTGGAGGGTAAAATGAGGAAAAAGTCCCCGAGTGTCGCGTTCACGAGGATGGCAAATTGGAGAGGTCAAATGCTATACCTGTCATTACCGAGACAACGTAGAATGAAAACAAACAAGGAGGAGCATAATCGAGTCGGTGTAGTCGTGACAAAATGAATTTAATCAAAAGGAAGAAGACGGATGGGGCTAGGATATGTTGGAGCTTGCACTTTCTAGCTAAGGAGAGGATTGCATTACCTAATGGTCTTACTAAAGGGACTCGACGTACATTCCCGAGTGGCGTCACACTCGAGCTCCCATTCCTCATTCGGTTGGGAAATTTTATCGAACACCTTGCCTACGAATTCCCTCCGGACCTCATCCTTTTGGATAGAGGGCGGGAGATGTGAGCATCAAGCTCCCACGCATTTGTGATATCTCGCCAAATGCGTGATCTTAGGGTCTTGAAGGGATCGGGGCCCTCGACCCAACAAGATCAACACACACATGCACACAATTTCAGCAAAATCAAAGGTAACTCAAGTCCTCATTTGGGCATGCTCAAATCATAAATGCGAAGCTCCTAAATCCTACCCCGATCCTAGGATCTAGCCACATATAGGCATGACAAGCAATATTTCAAAATCAAAATCAAATTCCATCAACAAGATAAAACAAAATATAAATTGACTAAAGAAGAGATTGAGTTCAACAAGTGAAATTGAAAAGCAAGTTCAAGAAGATAAAGGAAATTTTACCAAATTGGAGTAAGTAATCAACAATCAATCCTTCAATCTTCTTCTCACCTTGTTTTCTCTCTCTAGAATTTCTACCCTAAGCTCCTAATCCAAAATTGGGGATGTGAAATTGTGAAGTCTCCCCCCTCCCTCCAAGCTGAAAATATCCCTTTTAAACAATTTCCGCGCATAGGCTTAAAATGACCCGTCCGTGTTGCCTCCACGCGTGGACTCACAAATGGAAGGCTACTGGAACGGATCCACGCCAATTCCACGCGTGGAGTTGGCGTGGACAGGGAGTTTTCCCTTCTCTTTCTGTGACACCCCAACTTTTCACAAGTTGAGATGGCTAAACTTCAAACATAAAAGCTGCTTATCTCAACTACCAAACACAACATAGCGGAAGCGATTTATAACTTAAGGGGTATCATGCCACATCTAGGTAAGAAAACACAGCCTAGATGCACAGGCTATCCAAAAACTGAAACTGTATAAACCATAAATCCTCAAATCATCATAGTAACAAGAATACTAGTCAAACGTACATAATCCCAACATAGGCACACAGGCCCAAAACCAAGTCTAAACAAACATAAGCTAGTCTAAGCAGGCCTCGTAACGATAAAGCTCTAACGCGCTCTCGCTTAGACTTACTCCATACTTGGAAAACATGTAAGAAACCATTAGCAAAAGACTGCTAAGCAACCACCACTCACACTCGTGAGAACGTACATATATATATATATATATATATATAGTAAGTTTGTAAATAGGTTTACACACCCATATAGAATATACACACCAACGAACTGTTCAGTATTTAAATCAGAGACTCAACAACAATACGCGGAATAAGCCATAAACCAAGACTCTTCAAGTACAACCAACATTCGATGCAAATGCATAAACGTCAAGTCTATACACAAGATACCAATTGAATCATAATACCAACAGAATGAACACAAGGGAACCAACCAAACCGACATATCAAGGAATAACAAACACCAACGGAGGTACAACCTCTATTAAAGATTACAAGGAAAACGATCCTATCATCATACTAGAGATAAGAACCAACCTACCATCCCCAAATAACAATAATAACCATAGAACTAACCACCTCATCCATATCGCAACACGAAGGCAACAAGCCCAAATGTAGAGGCATACAAGCCCATATCGCAGAGGCACACAAGCCCATATCACAGAAGTACCCAACTCCCAATTACTGAGGCACACGGGCCCAAATAAGGAGGTATACAATACCCTCCCAAACAATACCATCACAAATAAACCATAATTCCACCAACTAAGTCCCAACAAGAATATCAAAGACTCAACAAGAGAAGGAGATACTCGTAAGGAGTCAAAGTCTCCACATACCAACATAGATCCATCGCCAAAGAATTACGAAACAACATGGTTTATTTCAGAATATAACACAGTGCATATTCAGGATAGAAATCAAAGAATAAGCTAACAATGCTAGTCTAATAAATCAAGATCAATGACTAAGGATCATGAATAAATACTCAAGAATCAAGGTGGAATACTCAACAAGATGCTCAGTACACATTCCAGAATAAAAAGGGAATCAACAGAGCTAACAGACCACAAAAAGACTCACTGGAACAGAACTAGAAATACTCCTGCGGTTCGAGTCAACGGAGCAGGATGCACCGCCAAACTCCCCCTGTAACACCCCGATTTCCTATTCTGACAACTATTACAAAATGCGTAATATAACGCTGCGGAAGCTTACCCTCTTAGCGGGAAACCGGGTGCTACCGCCACACTTAGAATGAAGTCTATCGCCTCTTTGATAAAACTTTCACTCTAAGTGCACAGGCTATAAGAAAAACACGCAACAACAACACCTCACACCCAAAAATTATAATCTAGGCATATAAATATATAGATGTTGACATTTACAAACAACTATCCAAAAAGTTGGCCCAATGGTCAACATAATGTTTGAGTCATACAAGTCCCTACTAGTCAAGATCAGTCAACCCCTGGCTACAAAAAATATCTACACAAAAAGGATTAGACCCCTACAGACCTGCCATGCAACCTGCCTACTCTATCTGAGAGTACGTCGGGCCCGTAAACTCACCCCAGACGAGATGCCACTCCCCTTCATACCACGTGATGTGGTCAAGGAAACGGGAAGTAACGATAACCATCGACCACTCCTCGTAATACTCAGGAGGACTGGGGTCCCAAGGGTAAGGGTAATAGACTATGAACTCTAAGGGGTCGCTCCCTACCAGCACCTCGATAGGGTAAAAGCCAAAAGAGGCCTGCACATCAGGACCATCAGGGATAGGGAGGTCACTATCTACAACTGGTGAGTCGTTAGGAGCTGTAGGAGCAAAGCCAGGTGCATAGGGGTCCTCGCCAATCAACTGCTGTACAAAAGCATCGTAGTCCAAGCTACGACTCTCATCTTCCGACGAACTGGGGGAGTTCGTCGGACTACAGGAACTAACGCTGGATTCCATCTGAAAGTGACACATTGAAGTGTAGTTAGCACGACGGCTAAGTAAGAAGATCCGTGGATCACCCAAACTTAAATAAAGGTTTTCAAAACATATATAGTTTGATTAAAGTATGACAATATGATGAGACATATAAGTATTTAGAAGAAATCGTAAGGTTTAGTTAAATCAAACCTCCCTTAAAACAAAAGAGAGAAACATTTCTTCCCGTCAAACCTGTAGTTATTCAAACTAGTTTCAACCGTTTCTTTCAAAGAGTTTTCCATCAATTTCCATCTCATAGATTGAGAATATTCTGGCATACCACTGCGTCCAATTGTTCATCATTCCATTATCTTATCGACTACTGAGTAGCCATGACTTCTTTACAAAAATCCACTTAGTTTCGTCTTCGAAAGTGTGAGGCCTTCGGAGCACTCTAATTGTCTCCCTCTTTGACCACTTGGATCATTGATCGGGGTAGTGGTCATCCCTCGATCTAACGCTGATCCCTTGGCACCAGGTACGTTAAAATGATTCCCAGTTGGCCTAACCGGGTCCGTCAAAACGAAACCTGCCCGCAATCATCGGGGTAACTATACCTTAAGTGTGCACACCCCCGTGGGAATACCGCATCCGACGAGTTATATAGTACCCAGCGACTAGACGTCGCATAAGTATGAATTGGATGTCATACGGCATAATCTTCAACATGCAACCGCTGGGCAAGGGCACTTCGTGCAGAGCACATGCCACCCGTGGGTTAATCAAGGTCCTCCTCCTCTTGCTCAGAAACTAAGGTTTTACCTCTCTTTGGAAACATTTCTCCATACTTTAGTCAATTAGATAGCACTTTAATTATCACCCATAGTGATAATTAAGCATAAACATCCCCACTTACTCAATCACAATTAACAAGTCTTGGGCATATACACATTACATACATATACCTATGACATATTCTAACCGACATGCGTACATAATACGGTGTATATACTACACATTCGTACACATAAAGTCATACTCATAATATAATTAATTTGGCATATTAACACTACAACATGTCTTGTGGCATACTAGTATCATAACATGTCTTAAACATATGCATTATACATACTTGTCAATAGTGCATAATAAACATATAACATATATTTCCATTTCTTATACACACCAATCAATTACGGCACATATATATATTACGGCATATATATATCTAGTGTTCACTTACTTTGTGCGTAATTTGTAACATGTACACACATACGGTGTTTATATGTTGACTAGGGCAAAGATGGAACAAAGGGATACAAGCTGGAAATTTTCGCAGAAATGACCACAGTTCGGTTTTTGGCTCATATCTTGGGCTATGAATGTCCAATTGAGGTGATTTTTACACCATTGGAAAGAAGACTCAAAGGGCTAGAACTCTTAGGAGGAGATCACAGCCTAGAAAGGAAGTTACAGGGGTCAAATAAATCCCTAAAGTTGAACTTCCGACAGAATTTCTCATTTCTGCCACTGTTTAGTATTTTGACCATATCTTGAGCTTGGAAGGTCCAAATGAGGTGATTCCAACGGCAAATGAAAGGTATTTTAAAGGGCTACAACTTTGGTTAAGACAACAACCTTAAATTCCACAATTTGGGTGGACGAAAATATGGTTTAACACAGGAGCAGTGCACAGAATTTTCAGGAATTTCTACCCAATCTCCATTTTCACTTAATATCCACAACATCTTACACACTTGAACATGTATTCTACACAAATCATGTACACATATACACACACTCATACATACCCACACGCCACATATATACACACATATATGTTCCATAACATGCCTTCATATATTTATTGACATACTAGTAACCAACTTTCACTAACATAACACTTTATAGCCATAAATCATGAGATATACACCTTATGTGCACCTTATACAACCAATATACACCAAACATTTTTACTAAAATCCACAAAGTCACAATCAACTATCAATTATTTAAATTTGAGCAATCTAGTCCAACTTAAGGGAACTTCTTACCTCCAAAGTAGCTAAAATGGCCTTAAAAGTGCTCTTGATAGATTTCCCCCAAATTTTCTTGAAACCCTAGTTCCCAAATCACCATCATAACAACAAGGTTCAAGAAATCAAGACTTAGATTCTCATTCTAGGGAAGGAAATAAAGCTATTTACCAAATAAAATTAAAGATTTACCAAAGCTTTGATGGAGTAATGAAGGAAGTTGGCTATGGAATCTTTGGAGCTTGAGGTTGAAGATGAAGAATTTCCCTTCCCTTTCTCCTCTTGATTTTTCGGCCAAGTGCACAAATGGGAAGGAAAAATGGTCTTTTTATTTTATAGTCAAATGGTTGACTAGTCAAAGCTCTAATGGATGGGACATCACCTATTCTTGGATTAAAATATCTTAATCTAGACTGTTGGGGATTAAATCAGATGAATCCTCGGTGAAACTAATTTAATTCTCATAATTTTCGAACCCAAAAATTAATTCCAGTCTAAAACTCCAAATTGGGCTAGGTTCGGTATCCTGCGAAATCTCGCGATGTACGATCACAAATAATTTTTGACTGCTATGGGCTAATCTAATAATTTAGGAAATTCCATAATAATAGTAGGGTGCCTAAAAATCCATTTCTGAGGTCAAACGGGTTCGAACACTAATTCCTAAAATTATTACGGTTCGTGACCGGTACGTAGATCGCAGCTTAATAACAACTATTTTTCCTTATAAAAATTCTTTTGATGCTTCGGTCACTCATCTCAGGTATGTCTTAGCTTAAGAATATATTTCTCGAATTTTAATATTTGATCCGGAAATGACGAGGGGTTACACCCCCGCCTCCTTCTCACGGAACGACTCGGCGGAACACCACCTTCCGCCACACCCTTCTACGTGAACTAACGGATCCCCCCAGCGGAACTCTCCCTTCCGCCACTTCACTCCCCTCAAACACGTACGGAACGCTAGGACGGGACACATTATACCGTCCAAGTGTACCACAAGTGCAACCCAACACAAATTACAGACCCGAAACAGAAACACACCAAACTCAGTCCAGAATACAAATCATGCTCAGAATAATACTCAGATTTCATATTTCAGAAGCCAATAAATCATGGAATCCATAACAAGAATTGATCATACACATCTAGATACAAAGGATGAGGAACACAAGTTCAACAATCCACAAAACAAAGGTTCACAGACCATCAGCAAAACTATTATCCAAGAAATTTCAGGATTCCAACACCAAATCATATTCATATAGATCAAGAGTGTAAAATAGGTTTTGTGAGACATGATGGTTACCTCTTGTAGCACACTTCAAACCAAGCAAACTCATCCTCCTTCACAAGCCACTCCCAACCCACTTGATCATCTTTTTCCCAAAGAAAGATCCCAAAAGAACACTATAAGAACTTATAGAAAGATCACGAAAATGAGATGATGCAAGGCATATTCCTAAAGATAAACACTTACCCAAGCCTTAGAAATCCTAAAAGAGCAATCTTGGTCTTGGATCTTGAAGAATGAAGTGTAGGATTTGCTTAGGGTTCTTTAGAAGTGAAAGGAGTAGGAAGGAAATGTATTTGCAGGAAAAGAAAAGAGAGATAGGGTTTTAAGTACAAGACTTTTATATTAAGAGGAAAAATCATTACATATATCATGTATGTATCATACTAGAGTAAGTAGATTAAATAATGGGCCCTTATAAAGAATGTGTCTTACATTATTTATTACAATACTAGTAAGTAGGGAAGTGATCCTTCAAGAATAAATAATAAATTGGGCCATTACAAAATATTCTATTTATAAGGATCCAATTTAAAGAAATCCCTTATAAGGATTAAATCAAGAATTGGGCCTTAGAATAAATAATTAATTCCGGAATAGGAATCCGGAATAGGAAATGTATATATATATATATATATATATATATATATATATATATATATATATATATAGAATTATAATCATATGAGACAAGCTACTTAGGTGAGAAATGCGACAACGTACGTGAGTGCACACAGTCTACTACGCGGATGCACACAGCCCGAAGTGTGTGCACTTAGCCTACATGAGTGCACACAGTTTAGGGTGTGTGCATTCGTGAAGTAGACTATGTGCACTCACGTTGTCGCACTGTCTCACCTAAGTAGCTTGTCTCATATGAAGTCAACCCTATATATATATATATATATATATATATATATATATATATATATATATCAATTGGAAGAATGAAGCCCAATTAAATCAAATAAATTACCCCGGTAGAAATAATTACCGGTCTCAAGGCTTGAACGAAATTACGGGGTGTTACACTTTCCTCCTTTGCTGGATTGGGCTGGTCTTTGCATGTGCCAAGGTTGGTTTCATTTCCCTCTCATCATATATATCATTCCTCGGTTTTTCCATGCTCTCGAACTTGTCAAAACCTTTGAAAAACACGCTACAAATAGTAATCTTGCAAATGTTAGTACATCAAAGCATAACCACCACACATTGGTTCATTTAAAAGCATTTACTTGACATTAACCTCCCTTAATTGGTCCAAAAAGGTAGGTACTTCTGGCATCTATCAAAGTTTCCACACTTTAGGTTGCTCGTTCTCAAGCAATTTCTTAATTAAGCCCTTCTCATTTAAACGCCACAAGTATCCACGCTACACAGACATCCGATTGATCAAGAATGTTTTGAATGCAACCTACCAAAGGATGTGAAATCCTTCACAATATCTATAAGGGATGATAACTATGTGCCATACACTTCTTTGAATATTCAAACAAAGCAAAACCCCCAAGGTCACATTTTGGACAAAATCAATTTTTATTGTTTTACAATACCAAGCATGCAATTCGAAACTTTTACTCACCTCTTATTGTGTGAAGGCCTTCAAGCCGAGCCCCCTAGTGGGAACGATGTACATACCCTAATCAATTTGCCACCCTTAACGCCAAAGCCCACGCATAAAAGTAAGTGAGGGTAGGACATAGACCGCTCACAGCTAGTGGCTTGAGCGGTCACTCTTTCTTCTCACTTCCTAGGGTAACGTTATCGGGAAACCGAACTTCACATGGAGCCCCATGCTTTTTCGAAGACAGTGCAATGGGTGCCCGAACCCTAGCAAAGTGGCTCACCTCCTCTTTATTTTCTCATCTCCTAGGATCATTTCACGTGGACAACCGACTTCACGTAGAGCTCTACGCTTTTTCGAATACACTGCAATGGGGGCCCACATCCTAGCAAGATGGCTTTCCTCGTTTCTTACCTAGTGGCCTTTTGCCTTTTCTACTCTTCGTCACACAACCCCTCATGCCTTTTTCTTGGGATTAAGGGTTTTTTTTTCACTCTATGCTCACTAATAGGCTCACCTTTTGCCCCACGCCCTACCATAATTTGTTCAATTCCGGGCTTCGCTTATCTTATCTTTCTCAAATTAGGGGGTGCACACTCTCACTTCGAGAGATCATTGACTAAGGTCCTCACAAAATAAGAGGTGAATATCATGCAAGAACACAATTTTCACAAAATCACAAAATCTTCACTTTGGTCAAAGCAGGGGGTACTTCCCATGGCTATTCAAAGAGAAAAACTTTTTGGCACATACTTAGCATTCTTCAGAGATAGAGCGAACAATGACACACTATTCATGGCTTGATCACACCTAAACAACAAAAACAGAGTCTCTTAAAGTAATTTTCCAATTTTTAAAGCACAACGTGCTCTTTCCACACTTTAGATTAAACATCGTCCTTGATGTTATCTTGGAGGTCAGTGGAACAACAGCACAAGACCAAACAAACACTATATTGAGTACCTTTCCACACTTTAGAAGTGTTTCTAGGGCTTTGGGGTTATGGGAAAATAGCCTCATGCGAACAATATGCGGTGTACTCATCATGTGTGTAAGATATTATGCAAGAAATTGACCAACTTTTCCACGCTATGGAACAACGAAGCAGGTATAGGAAATTAAAATAAGAAGGGATAAGAGATATAGAACCTAGTAAGCATCCCAACTTTCATGCTTCAGCTTCTAAACACATGTGTCTCATTTTTTGTTGTTCGCACTTCTTTCCTCAAACCTTTTGCACTTTCACAACATGCATATTAGAACTACAAAACCTACAAACTAGGGATATAAAACCAATCAACTTGGAGGGTCAACTACTTGCTTATAAGAAAAAGATAAAAAGAAAAGCATTGTAAATCTCGGGTTGCCTCTCGAGCAGCGCTATGTTTAACGTCTTTAGCCCGACGAATATGGTTTGTCTTCTCTCACTCATCATCCCATGGCTCTAGCTTGCAACAATGAACCATACCTTGTACGTCCTCTGTTCCAAAGTGTTTCTTAACTTGATGACCGTTCACTTTGATATTGCCTTTCTCGGGAAGCAAAATTTCCAACGTACCATAGGGAAACACTGTTGTGCACATAAGGACAGGTCCATCTAGATTTGAGCTTTCCTAGAAAGAGTCTCAATCTAGAGTTGAACAATAGCACTCGATCTCCTAACACAAATTCCTTGTTTGTCTTGATATGCATATCGTGGTAGAGTTTTGATCTTTCTTCGTAAGCCTTCATATGCAAGTAAACGTCATCCTTCAAGCTCATTGAGTTGGAGCATCCTTTCCTTCTCAGCCATAGTTAGATCCTCGTTAAGCTTCTTGATTGCCCAGTATGCCTTGTGTTCAATTTCGACGGGGAGATGACATGTTTTTCCATAGACAGGCCGATATGGGGTGGTGCCTATTGGAGTTTTGTAAGCCGTGCAGAAGGCCCACAGTGCATCATTAAGTTTATCGGCCCAATATCCCGGTTAGCATTCTCAACTTGACTGCTTGTCTGAGGATGATAGGGAACTCCACGTCGGTGCTGCACCCCTTGTTTTTGGAGCAATCTTTTCATAGGTACATTCCGAAAGTGTGTTCCTCTATCACTGATGATGATTCTCGGCACCCCGAATCTCTTAAATAGTCTCTTGAGAAATCTTGTTACACTCTTGGCATCATTGTTTCGGATTGCCTTCGCCTCGACCCATTTGGAAACGTAGTCGATTGCTACTAGAATGTACTTAAATCCTTTCAACTGCTTGATTGTTAGGAGGTGGAACTATTGGTTAGGAGGTGGAACTATTGGTGGAATGCGTTCAACCTGTTGACCCGCTCTATTATTCTCAACCATTTCAAGTCGCATTCGTACCCCATTTTTCCTACAATTACATTCAATTTAAAGATCAATAGGAAATAATCCAGTGTTTTTATGCCTTAATGATCGCCTTAAGATCATAAAAAAAATAATAAAAACAAAAGAAAAAAATAAATAAAAATAAAAATAAAATGATAATGAACCAAACTAGAAAAAATAAAATTAAAAAGAAAAACTTAAGAAAATAGTTAAATAAGTGATCCCTGGCAACGACGCCAAAAACTTGGTTGCTATATTCTACAAGCGCACAGAGTCAATCACAGTATAAATTCTTGGAGTATTCCAGGGTCGATCCCACGAAGAACACAATTAACTGTTGCTTGAATAACCAATTTTGTTGATAAGAGAAAAACACAAATAAAAGAAATTCACGTGATACAAAGAATACTTACGAATTTAAAGCAAAGGAAATTTCCAATTGATAAAAACTAGGAATTTGGGTTCACCTATTAGATAATTAACTGATTCTCCTTAGTACTGATTCGTGCAATTATAGTGACGACTGCTCCATATATATCCTAATACTCCATCAAGTTACTAGGTTGTGTCCAATTAATTGTGATCATCCGTCAATATCTCACCAACATTAATTGAACCCATTAAGCAACAATCAAACCTCACCACAAATACCTAGGTGTTCTGGAAGTATTTTTACCGAATAAATTTTTTGGACAGCGCCAAGCTGAAATTTTCTAGAAATAAATGGTTAGAAATGATTTTGGCCAAAATAATATTTTGTAACAAATGTGTTAGTAAAATTTCAAGGTGTCACACACCTTCTCGAACTATTCCCAGTCACCTTAGGAATCCCTAACTTCTTGGACTAATTCTCCCCCTATATATATCTCTCTAACCACTCCCTTCATCCAACCCTCTAATCCAGCAACCACCCAATTATCCCTAACTTCCACCTCCCTCACCTTTATAAGGCATGGATCTTCGCCAGAATCCCTTTTCTCAAAGCTCCCAATCCCTATCATCTTCCTTCACCTCTTTCTTTACTACACCCCCATATATTCCCTTTCCTCCTAGTCAACTAACTCTTCTCATCCCCAATCCTTTTTCACACACGGCTATGCCTTCAGCTAATACTGTAACACCCCGAAAATTCCTACTACTCTTTTGAATATTATATGGGGTTAATTTCTTATTAAATAATTATTTAAATGATTACAAGCATTATTTTCCTATGGGCCTGGAACTATATATATATATATATATATATATATATATATATATATATATATATATATATAGATACATATATTCCATAACATATGAACTATTATTGAGCCCACCTTGAATTATATTTTCTTAAGTTACATACTAAGCCTATAGTTATGATTATATATATTATAAGTTATAGTTTTGATCCAACTACTCTAAGCCCATGAACCATAATCTTTTATTATAAGTATATAGTATCTATAAATTAACCTTGAGCCCAAAATAACTATAGTTTTGACCCAACCATCCCAATATAACCTATCCTAAAAATAATCTAGCCCAAAGTGGAAGTCCACCCTAGACCTAAGATTAGAAGCTTCCAATTATAGAAATTCGCATGAGCAGCAGCCTCCCCTTTGTCCTCCATCTCCCGTAATTTATCTCTGCTTCTCGACTGTCCACCAACGACAACCATCGGGATCGCAGCAACCGGACTCCGGCGGCGGTGCAAAGGAGAGAACAGAGCATCTGCTCCCTTTCCCTCTGGCAGCAGCGGCGAGAGCAGCCACCAGCCTCCTCCATTTCTCGCTTCTTGATCGACGGCAGAAGCAGAACGACGACAACGAGGATCTCCGGCCAGCAGCTCCTCTCTCGACGGGTTGCAACGCAGCGGGGCTGGCAGTCACGCGAGGCCGGGAGACAGCCTCGCATTCTCCGTCTCCGGTATAGCAGCGACAGGTCTTTGGCGGTGGGCTTCAACAGCAGTAAAGGATCTCGGCGATGGCAAGGCCTTTCCTCCCCATCATCGACGAACTCCGACGACGTTTTCTCTTCCCCGTTCCGACGCCTCTCTTCTTCCTCGACGGCAAAGTTCGGCATGACCTTCTCCCTGCCTTCTGGAGGCCTCGGATGACGGCGTAGACCTACCGGTGGCGGACGACGGTGATGGCGGATCCGTGAGCTCGTTCCGTGCCTTCAGCCCTTCGACGTTCGCGGAGCTCCCGGGCGGAACTCTCCTCTCTGCTCATTAAGCTTAATGTTTTAGTGTTAGTTATAGAATTATGGCTTAGGTTAGATTGGTATTATTGGATATATTATATTAGCCTTGAGCATGGATTATAGGATTATTATTATGGACCGACTAGGAATATAAATCTTGTTATTAGTAATAGTTAGTGACGTTGTTAGAATTATATTAATTCTTCAGGTTCACGGTTATGGACCTAGCTTATGAGCTTAGGATTGGCGTTGCTTTGAATTGTCTTGCTTTTGGATTAAATTACGCTTCAAAGGTAACCACTATGTCCATCAAAATCTATTTTTACACTCACACTATATGATATTAATTGGTGATTTGGAAATCCTGAAATTCCTTGATTATTAGCCTATTATTGACTGCGTTTATCGGATTCTTGGACTTGTGTCTTGATCCTTTGCCTAGTGTTGTTATGATTACTTGTTGGTTGGATTTCCATGTTATTTGACCTCTGTTGGATGGAATGTTGGTGTATTGTGATCTAATCCTTGTATTCTGGAACCTTTCTTTGTATTCTGAGCTGAGTCTGATTTGGTGTGTGAGAATTGCTCTTGCGGGGTGCTCTGGCGGGATAATGTAACCATTGGGGTATTTTGTGAGAGTAAGGGTAGTGTTTGGTAGAAGTGAGTGATTCGTTGTTTGTTTCCTTCTTTGTTTTGAAGTTGTTGGAGTATTCTATTGGATATTTGTATCTTGATTCTGAGTATTTATTCGTACCCCTTGGTCCTTTGTATGAGTCTGTTATTTGGGAGTTGGTTGGTGTTCATATCTGAGATGAGCACTCTGAGTGATGGTTCTTGGGTTGAGTTGAGTATGAGGTGGTGATGGTGGTTCTGTTGGTATTGTTGGAGGATGTTGGGTGATCTGACTGTGCTACTATTGACCTTGAACTTCGGTCTCTGTGTACCAGTTATCTGGCTTGGTTACTATTGACTTCTGACTATTGGACTTCGGTCCCTGTGATTGGGTTGATTACCCCTGTGATTGGACTTCGGTCCCTGTGATTGGGCTCATCACCCCTGTTTGACTCGTGACTTCTGACTTCTGACTTCTGACTGTGGGTTTGACTTGGTATGGTGGTTGGTATGAGGGTTTGGAGGTTGGAGTTGGGATTCCTTTCTTGATTGGTATATTCGTGAGTCCCTTTGTTTATTCGGTAGATATCTTGTTATTCTTGGTTATGATTGGTTGGATTCCTTATGATTGTTGTTCAGTTGCTATCTTGTCATGGATTCGTTGTATTGTACTCTCGTTATTGGATTATTGGCTTTGTTTGGATGAGTCTTGGTTTATGATTCGTTCAGCTTATTGTTGTTGAGTATCTGTTTTGAACTATTGAACAGTTCGTTGGTGTTTATATTCTATACGGGTGCGTAAACCTATTTACAAACTTATATGTATATCTATACTTCCTTGCGGGTGTGAATGGTGGTTACTTAGCAGTCTTTTGCTAATGGTTCTTCGTGTGTTTTCCAGGTTTGCGTTAAAGTCCTTGCGAGAGCGCGATAGAGATACACCCGTATGAGGAGGCTTAGATAGTGGTTATGTTTTTAGACTTATGCTTTGGCATGTGTGCCGTTTTGAGATGTTGTATACTTTGGTTTAGTTATTGGATGTCTTGAGATATATTTAAGGTTATCGTTTATACAGTTCCGTTTTTATGGTTAGCCTGTGCATCTAGGTTGTGTTATCTTTCCTAGATGTGGCATGACGCCCCTTAGGTTTTAAATTCGCTTCCGCTATGTTCTGTTTGGTTGAGTTAGACAGCTGTTGTGTTGAGATTTTATCTATCTCAGCTTGTGTGAGGTTGGGGTGTCACAGTTGGTATCAGAGCCTGTGTTGAGGTCTGAGAAGAGATCCTAGGGTTGAACTTTTGAGACTCTAGGACTTGATTAAGTAGGAATTAAGATGGTTGAGAATCCTAGGATGTGTGAATTCTAGGAATCGCGGTGAGGACACGCTTTATCTGTTTATATTCTTGTGCTTTGTTAACCTTGTTGTTTTGCAGCTTGCGGCTCGTCTTCCGGGTAAGCCTTAATCGCTTTTAGTTACGTTGCTTCGTTTTAGTCTTGCTTAGGAGCCTGCCTTAAATTAGGAATGAGTAGTTAGTTGATACGAGACGACGTAGAGCACTGTGTGCGTCTAAGCAATCAGAAGGTGGGCGGCTCGTCAAAGAAGACTAATCTACTCGCGGTTTGGAGTCAACGGCAGCAATCTACATTCTTCGGGAATGGCGTCTTCGCGCATGAAGCATCGTTTGCATGATCTTCGTTAACCTCAAGACTTGAAGAACGGGTTCGTGCAGCTGAAGTTCGACACAAGATGAAGAAAGCAACTAGAGCTCGAAGACTGAAGACTCGAAGACCCTCGGCTTTGAGGGAACGGCAATAGCGGGTGCTGGCGCGTCAAGGAAGAGTTAAAGCACGCCAAGTAGAAGCTTCCGGATCAGCAATGAAGAGTCTCGTGCGAGCTAAACTCGAAGTTAACGTTGCATGAAGAATGACAACTTGAGGTCGTGATTCGCAGACCTTAAGGTAGTCCTACCTACCCCTGAAGCGGCTACGAAGGAACGAGTTGGAAGTTGCAACCTTCAAAACAAAGAAGACTAAGTCAAGTGGAAGAGGAAAACTTGGGACGCTTAAGATCCCCGAAGATAAGAAGAGATGCCATAAGCAAGTGGGGTACGACTCCGTGAAGTGGACCTCGTGTAACCTACTCGGTGAACCTTCGAAAGTAACCCCTTGTGCGAGAGCTTGAGGAAGTAACCTCGGTTTCTAAAGATCACTAGTAACCATAAGCGAACCTCCTCTCAAAACCGGGCAATACCTTTCTAATTGAACCTATCCTTACAATAAAGCTCCCTCGGAATTCTTCCGTTCTGCACCAACCAGTCATCAGCAACTCATCACCTTCAGCCTCTCTTGGAGTAATAAGGTTGTACGAATCGTAGGTTACATGTAGAGCTTATTCGAATCTCAAGTCAGCGTGCGTGGGGAGCAAGTCAAGATCTATCAATCGGTCAGGGTGTCGTGATCAATCGTCAACCGAAGAGACCGCTTAGAGTTGAGAGACTTCCTATTCCTTTTAAAGCCGAATCCTTCACAGTTCTTCGCAAATCCTAAGTACCATACTCGTTAGGAAATCCCTTCTATCCGTCGTAATCTTCATTCCTATATCCTTGTGGAAACCAAATTCTCCTCGGCTCCTCGAAATCCCAATGATCCTTCCATTAGGAAATCCCTACTCTCTATTCTAACCATTACTTCCTATCTATTCTTGGAAACTAAATTCTCCTTGATTCTTAAAACTCTAAAATGCCCTCGTATCGAACATCCCGTCTACCTGCCCTAAATCTCTTTCTCATTTTATCTCGACACTGAATTTCTCTTTTCCTTGAGAAAGTGCATACCCTATTGCTAAGGAATCTTTTCTATCTTATTAGATCTCCTTGCTATCGTCCCTTACATTCAAATTCCTCTCACTCCCTTGGAAATGGTATATCCTTCCGTTCAGATAACCCTTCAGTTTATTTCATTCTTCTCCCATTTCAAGATTGAATTTCTTTCTCCCCTTGACGAGTTGAATGCCCTACCGTTGACAAATCATTTCGCCTTCCCAGACCCCGTTCTTAATTCCTCTCGAAACCTAATTTCTTTCACCTCTCGGAGTAAGATAAATACCCTATCATTAAAGAATCCCTTCCATCTTTCTAGACCTCATTACTACCGACTCTTGGAACCGAATCTCTCTCATTCCCTTGGGGATTGCACACTCTTTTATTAGGGCATCCCTTTCTATCCATTTTAAATCTCCTTCTCACCTTCGTTGGGAAATAAACTCCTTTCTTTTCTTTGAGAAATTGAATACTCTATCATAGAGAAAGCGTTTCTGCCTTTCTAAGACCTCGTTCTTAACTCCTCTAGGAACCGGATTCTCCCCTTTCCTTGAGTAAGTTGAATATCCTACCGTTGAGAGACTCGTTCTGCGTTTTCAGCCTTATTCTTATCTTCTTTCAAAATTGAATCTTTTTCTTACCTTGAAGAGCTGAATACCTTATCATTGACAAACCGTTTCTGCCCTTCGAAACCTTATTCTTAATCCCTTTTGGAATCTAATTTCCTTCTTTTCCTCGAATAAGCTAAATACCCTATCGTTGGAAAACTCCTCCTGTGTTTTCAATCTCGTGCTTGTCTGTTCTCGAAGCCAAGTTCTTTTTCGTTCATTCTCTTTTGTTTAAAGAACTCGATACTCCCTTAAATTGAGAAATTCTTTTAACCACGGCGAACCTCGTTCTCATTTCTTTCAAAGCCGAGTTCTTCTCTTTCCCTTAGAAAACGTGGCATTTCCTTTTATTGAAAAGTCATTTCCATCCTCTCGAACATTGATCTTGTGTGCTTCTTTAAGATATCTTGTGCAAGGTGACAACCGCATTCGCTAAGTCGTAACCTTGATAACTCCTGATTCTACCCCTTACCAATGAACACCCTTGAGTCTTGGACCTTAAACCCTTGAACCTTTCATTCTCCTTTCTCTTCCCGTTGGGTCAGATTTTCTACCCGGGCATATATTATATATAAAATTTTCTCTATATGTACTACCGTACTAGTTTCCAACTCTCTGTCCCCAAACGTTTTCTGAGCTTCGGGGACGAAGCTCCTTTTAAGGGGGGTAGAGTGTAACACCCCGAAAATTCCTACTACTCTGTTGAATATTATACGGGGTTAATTTCTTATTAAATAATTATTTAAATGATTACAAGCATTATTTTCCTATGAGCCTGGAACTATATATATATATATATATATATATATATATATATATATATATATATATAAATACATATATTCCATAACATATGAACTATTATTGAGCCCACCTTGAATTATATTTTCTTAAGTTACATACTAAGCCTATAGTTATGATTATATATATTATAAGTTATAGTTTTGATCCAACTACTCTAAGCCCATGAACCATAATCTTTTATTATAAGTATATAGTATCTATAAATTAACCTTGAGCCCAAAATAACTATAGTTTTGACCTAACCATCCCAATATAACCTATCCTAAAAATAATCTAGCCCAAAGTGGAAGTCCACCCTAGACCTAAGATTAGAAGCTTCCAATTATAGAAATTCGCATGAGCAGCAGCCTCCCCTTTGTCCTCCATCTCCCGTAATTTATCTCTGCTTCTCGACTGTCCACCAACGACAACCATCGGGATCGCAGCAACCGGACTCCGGCGGCGGTGCAAAGGAGAGAATAGAGCATCTGCTCCCTTTCCCTCCGGCAGCAGCGGCGAGAGCAGCCACCAGCCTCCTGGTTGGTATCAGAGCCTGTGTTGAGGTCTGAGATAGAGATCCTAGGGTTGAACTTTTGAGACTCTAGGACTTGATTAAGTAGGAATTAAGATGTTTGAGAATCCTAGGATGTGTGAATTCTAGGAATCGCGGTGAGGACACGCTTTATCTGTTTATATTCTTGTGCTTTGTTAACCTTGTTGTTTGCAGCTTGCGCTCGTCTTCCGGGTAAGTAATCGCTTTTAGTTACGTTGCTTCGTTTTAGTCTTGCTTAGGAGCCTGCCTTAGATTAGGAATGAGTAGTTAGTTGATACGAGACGACTAGAGCACTGTGTGCGTCTAAGCAATCAGAAGATGGGCGGCTCGTCAAAGAAGACTAATCTACTCGCGGTTTGGAGTCAACGGCAGCAATCTACGTTCTTCGGGAATGGCGTCTTCGCGCATGAAGCATCGTTTGCATAGATCTTCGTTAACCTCAAGACTTGAAGAACGGGTTCGTGCAGCTGAAGTTCGACACAAGATGAAGAAAGCAACTAGAGCTCGAAGACTGAAGACTCGAAGACCCTCGGCTTTGAGGGAACGGCAATAGCGGGTGCTGGCGTCAAGAAAGAGTTAAAGCACGCAAGTAGAAGCTTCCGGAATCAGCAATGAAGAGTCTCGTGCGAGCTAAACTCGAAGTTAACGTTGCATGAAGAATGACAACTTGAGGTCGTGATTCGCAGACCTTAAGGTAGTCCTACCTACCCCTGAAGCGGCTACGAAGGAACGAGTTGGAAGTTGCAACCTTCAAACAAAGAAGACTAAGTCAAGTGGAAAGAGGAAAACTTGACGCTTAGATCCCCGAAGATAAGAAGAGATGCCATAAGCAAGTGGGTACGACTCCGTGAAGTGGACCTCGTGTAACCTACTCGGTGAACCTTCGAAAGTAACCCTTGTGCGAGAGCTTGAGGAAGTAACCCGGTTTCTAAAGATCACTAGTAACCATAAGCGAACTCCTCTCAAAACCGGGCAATTGAACAGTTCGTTGGTGTTTATATTCTATACGGGTGCGTAAACCTATTTACAAACTTATATGTATATCTATACTTCCTTGCGGGTGTGAATGGTGGTTACTTAGCAGTCTTTTGCTATTGGTTCTTCGTGTGTTTTCCAGGTTTGCCTTAAACTCCTTGCGAGAGCGCGATAGAGATACACCCGTATGAGGAGGCTTAGATAGTGGTTATGTTTTTAGACTTATGCTTTGGCCTGTGTGCCGTTTTGAGATGTTGTATACTTTGGTTTAGTTATTGGATGTCTTGAGATATATTTAAGGTTATCGTTTATACAGTTCCGTTTTTATGGTTAGCCTGTGCATCTAGGTTGTGTTATCTTTCCTAGATGTGGCATGACGCCCCTTAGGTTTTAAATTCGCTTCCGCTATGTTCTGTTTGGTTGAGTTAGACAGCTGTTGTGTTGAGATTTTATCTATCTCAGCTTGTGTGAGGTTGGGGTGTCACAAATACTATCGACATCCCCACCATGCCACCACCCACTACTGCCAACCAAGCACCCTCTAATAGTAGCCTAGGGTTCTCACACTTTGCTTCCACTCCCTCAACGAGTCCTCTCGTCTTTAGAAGTGCTACCACACGCCACTTCTCTGAAGATACCCCGGACACACGCCCTTCGTCTTCCAACATAAACATTGCATGGGCCTCTCCTCGTAGGAACAGGTCGGTATCCCCTCTCAATCGTCCTGCCCCTCCCTTAGATCCTTCTAGCTTCCGCAATTTCTCCTCCAAGGTATCCGAATTGGAGATGAGGTCCATAGTGGCATGGTTGGGCTCTATGGTGACCGTGGTGAGGGCACAGGCTTCGCACATGGTAGAGCCGCCTCGCCCTCACCTAGTGATAGTTCACTACCACTCTACCACCCGATCCAGGTCGCACTACAATTCCCTTCCCATCCATTATCTATTAGATAATTAACTAACTCTCCTAAGTACTGATTCATGCAATTATAGTGATGATTGCTCCATATATATCCTAGTACTCCATTGAGCTACTAGGTTGTATCCAATTAACTGTGAGCATCCGTCGATATCTCACCAACATTAATTGAACCCATTAAGCAACAATCAAACCTCACCACAAATACCTAAATCTATGTCTAGTTTATGTCAATTGTGTTCATCTTACGACATCTAGGTTTGTAATTCGCCTATCAGTTCTTCTTATGAACCCTAATAATAGAAATATGCAATGGTCAATCACACAATCCACAACTAAAATACATAAGATAAATATAATCATATTCAATTATTTAATTGAAATTGGAAGAATCAACACATGAAGAATAGTCATTTAATCTAATTTAGGCTAATCCAAATCTCCTAGGTTAGAATTCTAGCCAAAAATCATAATGCAAATTAACACTGTAAGCAATAAAAATACTACTGAGCTATGGAGTATTTCTTAGGGGAAGAGATAAGAAAGAATCCAATCGCTAAAGAAGAATTTCAAGCCTGCTCGTCGAACGATAGCCTGTGCGAATTCTTCACTGCTGCGCAAATCACCTTAATTCCCCTTCTTTGTCATTCTTTTTTGTCCGTCGTACCCAGTCAACCAAAGAACCAAATTAATTTCCTTTTTGCTTCGTCTCTCCTCCTAGTAGAAAACCAATTTAATTCCCCTTTTCTTTTCTAACTTTTCAGCCCTCCAAAATTAACTCCAAAGCTTTTTAAGTTTCACAAATTCACCCCTGAGGCCCTAAACATTGTAATCTTCTTTCAATTGAAACTATCTTCATATAATCAAATAATCTTACTCGCAATTTGACATCAAAACTCATGACTCCCTTCAATTAAGTCCTACCTGTCAAAGAGTGCACAATTAATAAGATTTAACTTAAAATTGATCCAAATTAATAATAATGAACCTAAAATCACAATGAACTAATATATAAAATATGCACATATTCTAGGCTTATGTGATAATCTCCCAAGATGACTGATTATTTAGGTTTATTTCGGGCAGTTTGTAGCTATTAGCATCCTTATGTGACTAATTTACGATCTTTTGTGCTTTAATTATATAACCACGTGCAAAGCTACCTTTGGTGTATTTTTAAGATATTTTACAGGTCTCGGGAGCCATTCGGCACGAGAGATGGGCATAACGAGCAAATCGAGCAAAAAAGAAGTCTCGGGGGGCCTAGGAAGTTCCATCCACGCGTGAAGACCATGTGGACGAATTCCAGTATCGTGGATGAGCTCGTGGACGAGACAGTGCGGAGGAAATTATTTTAGGGCAATTTTGGGGAGACTATTTAAGGACGCTTGATATGATTTTTCAAGAGGTGGAGAGTTTTGATTTTTTAGCTTTTCAATTTCTAGGTTTAGAGGTTCCCAAATTTCCTTTCTTAGATTTAGTTTTACATTTCCATTGTGTATGAAGAAGTGAAGATCAAAAGCTTGGATTGAAGATTACAATTTCATTTTACTAGGTGATTTCTATTTTGAATCTTATTTTTATTTCTATTTGAATTTCTTATTCTTAGATTTAATTGGTTTATGATCTTGAATTTATGATTATGCTTAGCTAATTCTATCTAGGGATTGAGTTGTGTGAATCTATGCTTGCTTAGTTTGAGTTCCTATTTCCTCATGTGGATTTGATTTATTTGATATTGGAGATCTATTCTTGTCTATTGATTGTTGGTTTGATTAGATCTTGTGTAGATTTGGCCAATCTATTGAGAGTTTGAGACCTTGACTCTATCATGATATTGATTTGAGTTAGGTAGTAGCTTTTGCAATCTTAGATCCTATGAAATTCCATGATTGGGAATAGTAGGAAAGTGTGAAACCTAGGTGTTTGATAAAATATCTCTTAGGGATTTTGGTTGCCAAATGGTACTCCTAAGCTTAAGAAGCCCTAGTACACAAAGGTGGAAAAGGACTAAGAGAACACACTCTTGAATAGCCAAGACAATTGAATCACTAGACCACTACTTGAGACACACAATGAGGCAACATAGATAGCACAATTCATTCCCCTATTTACTATTATTTGTTACTTTGATTTTAGTTATCTCTTTCACACACCCACTTCCTAAATGCCATTCACACTCGTCAACAACCTCAAATGTCCCATTACGCATTCCTTTGATTAAAAGCATAGCAATCTTCCGATTTTCCTCCTTCGAGACCGACACTCGAGGACTTTTCCTCGTTTTACCACTACCATCACATTCATCACACACTCACCTAAAACTACACTCTTCACACCCATACTAATTTACCCCAAATGCCCACACACTCATCACATGCTTCCTGACCTGGTGTCAAGAGGTCAAGGTACTTCCAACCTTAGCTTTGTTTTTGCGCTTATTCTGCATAGGCCATACTGACTCCATGCTGCACTTCTTCCCGGTCCACAATCACACGATATTTGCCGGCCTTCTTCCTTAAAGAACGGAAAGGAGAAATTTGTGTATGTGTCTTATACAGACAATATCACACTTCTGGGCTTTACTAATGCTTGGCTATGAACATTGCTTCATACACTGCTGACCCCTATCCCGAGCTAGACGCCCATGCAAATCTGTTATGCGCAGGGGGGGCCTTTGAATCTTTGATCACCACATGTACTGCAACCCGTCCATCTTCATCAGCACAGTCAGAGGGACGTTCCTTTGAGTAAGTGATCATGCCTTTTTTTTGGAGGAGTAGACAACCACGTGGCTGCCTCCTTGGCGCTAGGTGCCACCGTCGCACTAGGTGGTGGCACGACCGGCCGCCACCCGGCGCGACTAGTCGCCCTAGCGGGGAGCTTACGAGGCGGCGAGCTTTTTTTTTTTTTTTCAAAAATACAACTGAGGGGCTGCTTTTTCGGAAATACAACAGAGGGGCTACTATTTTTTGGAAATAAAGTCGAGGGGTTGGTTTGTTTTTTTTTTTTTTTAAATAAAGCTAAGGGATTTTTTTTAGGAAATAGTAATTGGATGTACTAACTTGTATCTTTGTTTTGGCAGTCCCTCAGTCTAGTACTACCCAGAATTATCGCTTGCACCGTGCTCGTGGCAATGGGGAAGAAGAAGATGACTCAACAATGGGCCATTTGCCTGAGCCTAATCTGGATGGAGAATCCGTGATGGAAACTGTGTTCCCTCCTCCCTCACCAAGGCATTCCCTGGCGGCCAAGAATGTACCCCTCCGACCCTATCAATCACACTACATGTATTGCATTAGTCAGCAGGTGCGTGACATGGTACTTGCCCCAAGACGTTTTTGGATGAAATGCATCCCCAGCGAGACGCTCACCTCCAACTTTGTGGGCGATACTATGCACGTAAGTGTTTCCTACAATGATTTTTTTATTTTATTTTTACTCCTCACCGTCGGGTGCAGCTGTTGCACCGAGTGGCAGCACGACCGTGCGCCTAGGGGCACCCTTTTTTTTTTTAGTAAAATGCAGTTGAGGGGCTGGTTTTTTTTTTTTTACTGTACATGAATGCTAACCTCGTACCTTCTTCCCTTTTTGATAGTCCGTTATGCAGTCTGTTGCACTCCATAGGTTGGAGGAAGCGCTCCAAGAACTTCGTGAAGAATGACAGGTTGAACATGAGGAGCACAACACCCATAGGAACAACCATGCATGCCTACAACGCGAGTTTTAGGCTATGAAAGATATGTGCAAGAAGTAGGAAGAGGAGCATGTCACAACTCTTCATCACGCCAGACAGAGCACCATTCGGGATTAGCAGGAGTCAGATGACTTTGTGCGAGCATCGGATGCACAAGCTATCTCTCACATGCCCACTCAACTGCAGTCTTGGCTGGCCACCCCCTATATGTTAAGTGAGCCTATGGTGGACGCCATGGGAGAATGGCAGGAGGGATAGGATTACTGCCACTTTACTAGTCCCCCCTCTACACAGGTACTCTAGGATTGGGTGAGGACACCAAGGGGTAGGGCGGCTATAACTCCCATCGTGGAGGTATGGCTGCGAGATACGAATGATGATAGGGCTCGTATAGTGCGCGAGGGAGAAGCTACTTTTTATATGGGTCGGAGGGACATGCAGGAGCATCTGTATAGTAAGCTAGGAGGTGATTCTTTTCCTTCAATATCAAGGGGTGGAAGTTACCAGATGTTCTACCCCTTGATCGCCCGTCTTCCCAGTGGCAGTTTCTATCTCATCTACCCCAAAGAGCGCCTTCCTAGTCACACCAGAGAGGGCTCAAGCGGGGGTGACATCCTCAGTTGCAGTGGCATCCGAGCAGGATACTGGAGGCACTGGCATGGGTGAGTGGCACCACCATTCATTCCAGTTCTAGATTTACGGGCTCGACGGACAGCTCTACTGCTCTTTGAGTGAGCCGGGGGTTTGTCTCGGTCACTTTTTATGCTTTTTAGTTAGTCGTTGTATTTTTCTTTACTATTCGGACTTTGTATATTTTCAAGCTTTTTCTCCTTTGGATTGAATAAGATCTGCTACTTCGTCTTGACTGTGTTCTTCTTGCTCTTTTCTTCTTTTCTTCCATACCTTGCATTTTTTTCTTTTTATTACACGATGGGTTGCGTACATTTCCCTGCATGCCTAGATGCATTGGGGTATTCACCAAGTTCTTATTGATCACATCCCATTAACTTGGGAATACTGCCTTTTAAGGGTTGTGGGCTGCCTACTGCCTCATGCTAGCACCACAAACCTTTTTTTTAATTGCACGGTTGCATACCTTTCCGTACATGCCTAGATGCGTTAGGGTATTTGCCAAGTTCTTAGGGATCACATCCCATTAACTTGGGAACACTGCCTTTTAAGGGCTGTGGGCTGCTTGCTATCTCATGCTAGCACGACGCGCCTTTTTTTTTTTATTGCACGCTGGGTAGCATACCTTTTCTTGCATGCTCAGATGCGTTGTGGTATTCGCCAAGTTCTTAAGGATTACATCCCCTTGACTTTGGAATACCGTCTTTTAAGGGTTGTGGGCTACTTACTACCTCATACGAGCACCACACACCTTTTTTTTTTTGCCTAGAATAACAAGGTCCTAGCTGTGAAAACCATGCATACACTAATCATATAAATACCTCGAGGGTTTATTTCTTGGTCTTGTCTTTTTTTTCTAAGAGTCTTCCTACTGGAAAAAGCGTTTCAGGTGGTGCACATTCTACCGGCGCTCGATTGAGTGCCCCTGCATCATTTCTAATTTGTAGGTGTCGTCTTGCACAATGGTCGCCACCTTGTAGGGCCCTTCCCAATTGTTGGCTAATTTTCCCCCTTGAAGAGGCTTACTAGCCTCCCATCTACGGAGGGCTAGGTCGCCCACCAGAAACTGTCGCGGACACACCCAGGCATCGTGAGATCGCTTGGTGACCCTTTGATATTCGACTATATTTCTCCAGGCTTGCTCCCTCCTTTCCTCTAATATGTTCAGTTCAATCTTGAGATTCTCGTCGTTCTGCTCGGGGTTGTATTGTATCATCTTGCTTGACGGCATTAATGCCTCTATTGGGACCCTGGCTTCGCAATCGTAATTGAGGGCAAAGGGTGTTTCATCGGTTGCCTAGCAGTGTTCCGCGCTTCCTCGTTGACCCTGCGGCTCGGCCATTTTGGCGTACTTGGGTTTGTGTGGAATTGGTAAAGACTAGAAAAGGGCGCTTCTTGTAGAGATCCCTACATACGGCGCCAATGATGGTTTTATCGGGACCGACTCCACCATAAACCGGATATGATAATATAGAACAGAATAAGTAATAGTAATATTATTGATTGGGGCGTGAAGCCCAATAGAATACGTACAAAGCCCAAGAGTTTCGTCCCAAAAAATGGCAGCCCAAATAATAAATAAATAAATAATATTGGGACTAGTGGATAAATACAATAAATAAAGAAATAATGGACTAATAAATAAATAGAAAAGAATAACCCAACTACGTTACCACCAAGACTTGAACCTAGGCACACCAGCAAGAGGGAAGAAGTCCTAACCACTGAGCTATGAAGTGGATCGTGTCGTGAGGGATGTCTTACTTGGACCAGACCCCCTCTTTTATACCACAGATGGATCCCCTAGCACCCTCTACATGTACGGCATCAAGATGGTGCCAACTCCCACCAGACACGCGTCCCACATTTTCTCGTCACGACAGTTTCCGCCATTTACGTACCCAGATCCCTCGGTCAAACCCCCGGGAAACACGGTGAGGAGAACATGACTCGCGCCATGCCCTACTCGGACATGCACTCGAGTGCGCCTCTGCCACCCCGGACGACTAAGCCGCCGCGGATCGTGGCTGTCGCGCCTGGTAGCAGCACGAAATATGCACACTACCAGGCGCGACTAGGCTCACCGTCCAGGCGCCGTGGGCCGCGATTGGCCTGCTTCGCCACCACCCCAGACGGCTGACCCGTCGCAGATCGTGGCTGTCGTGCCTAGTAGCAGCACGATCAGCCACCATCATGCGCGACTGGGCACGCCGTCTAGGCGTCGTGGGGTGCGATTGGCCTGCCTGGGGCGCCGCATACCCGGGCGGCGATCGCGCCCCCTCCGAGGCGGTGGTTATGGGTGGCGCCCCCTACTCCTTCGATGCCCCTTGCGTACACTGGTCAGCTTCCTAGCTTGCACTACTCTTCTACAGGGACTGTCTCGTACCACTCTTGATTATTGGGCTTGGCCTCAACCAAATAAAAATGAGCCCGTACCCCATAACCCCATCAATTTTCATTTCCAATGTTTAGTTGCATTCTAAAAAATTGTCTTAGTTTGTTTGGTTCATTTTTTGAAAAATGAGCAAAGTTGTAAAATAAAACATTTTAATTGTTTTGTTTAAAATATAACAACATTTATAATAATAATAATAATAATAATAATAATAATGATAATAATAATAATAATAATAATAATAATAATAATAATAATATAAATGGTGATAGTGGTGGTGGTGGTAGTAGTAGTGGGAGTGGTGGTGTGGTGGCAGTGGTTGCGATGGAGGTGGTGGCGGCGACGGTAGTGGTGGTGGTGGAAAATGAAGAAGGTTTCAAGTGTGTGTGGATCTTGAAAAAATTATTTCCTCCAAAAAGGAGAGTTATTTTCTAGGAAAACAAAGACAATTTCTCTTTAACCAGAAGTTGTTTTCCTTTGATTTTAATTTTCCTGAGTTTACCAAACACTTGAAATCAAAAATAATAATTTTCAAAAATCATTTTTCGGGTTTTCAAACACTCCTTATTCAATATATGATATGACATACATTAGTATTGAATTTAGGATTGCATTTTTGTTTGCTATAACGTATTCTAAAAATGGATACAATGCTTATCTCATATGAATTAATGTGGATGGTTACTTGGTGAAAAGTATAATTTGGAGTGATGTAATACTATAAGGCCAAGATATGGGTTTTGGGTCTTTTCCTGTCAATGAATTTGGCCAAGAAACATGCACAGGTACATTGGTTGTTTAGTACACAGTAATCTCTTATTATAATAAAGAGAGGGGATTTGGCCTCTCATTTGGCTCCATTTTCCCGCTCAACTTTTTGGGACTTTATTTTCCTTTAAAATTGTTGTTTAATATTTATTGCATGATGAATTCAAATATTTAAATATCATATTTTTAATTATGTACAGCTTTATGTGGCTTTATCTAGATTTAGTAGTCGAAAACCACTTAAAATTTTAATTTGCGGTGATTCAAATAGTCATTGCAGTAAAACTATGAATATTGTGTACAAAAAGTCTTTAAGTAATTTGTAATTTAAAATTCAAATTAAATTATTAGTAGTTGATTTATTATGTGCGTTATTTTAACTTTCAATAGGGTGTGTTTAGAAAGTAGGAAAATGGTTTCTGGAAAATAATTTCTGGAAAATGAGTCATTTTCCAGAAAATATTTTCCTTTCTTGTGTTTGGCTGCAGAATAAAAAACTGCGTTGGTGTGTTTGGCTCATTTTCCAGAAAATGAGTAGGAAAATGAACAGAATTATATAATTGAATATTTTAATTAATTTGTTTAAATGTAACAACATTTATAACAAATATACAATCCAAAAATTAAAATAATCACAAAAAATCACAACAAAATAATATCTATCTCATAAAAAAATTAAAAAATAATAATAAAAAATAAAAGTGGCCGACTGGTTTCAGATGTCAAATAAAAAAAATAAAACTCATAATATCTATCTCATAATAAAAAAAATAAATTATTACTTAAAAACAAAAAGGAAAAGTTGAAGATGTCAAGAAGATGGGATGAAGATGAAGAAGTTAAAGCATTTAGGAGGCCTAAGGAGATGGAAGAAGCAAAGGAGAAGGAACAAGCAAACTTTGGAAAATGACTTCCCAAAAAAAAAAGAGGAAGTCATTTTCCATAAAATTAGGTTTATTTTCCATTGACCAAGAAATTCATTTCCATTGACTCTATTTTCCCCCTTCTTCCCAAACACCAAAAACCCGGAAAATGATTTCCAGAAATCATTTTCCGGGTTTCCAAACACACCCTAATATAAATTGTAAATGATTTATTTAGATTTAGGATATTCTTTGGGTTATGACATATAATGTAATAGATATATTTAAAGTTTACGAAATTAAAACTTTTATATATGTAAAAAAAATTATGTTATGTGTGTAATATTTTATATAATTTCATACTAATTGGTTATGGTTCAATATTTTTTAAATATTGTTGTGTAACGCATGTGTGTCATACTATATTTTATTGAAATTTTGCTGTTCAAAATTTACGCAAATACACTATATACACATATCAAATTTAAACACTTAAGAGTTTTGAGAAACATACTTTATTAAGATTGACCTAGAATGATTATTAATCATGTACAACGTTCTCTCCTGACAATAGTCGAAGAATAATATACACTATCATCAAGGGAATGTCAAACATAAATTTTAGGTTAAAAATTGAAGGGTAATTTTTTCTCAGGATTATATTTGTTTTTCTTTCTAAAACCCATGGAATTAAAATCTTAGGGGGAATGAGATTTTAATTCCATAAAAATAAGGGAATTACAATTCTATGGAATTGCAATTCTCTCCAACCAAACAAAGGAATTTATTTATCTTTGGAATTAAGTGATAATATAATTGTAATTTTCTCCAACCAAATGCTCCGTAAATATCAATTCTTAATTTAATTGCAAATATGTATGTTCATAATTTTATGATAACAAATCAACAACAACATATATATTTATTAAATAACAAAATCTTATAAATGAATGATACTCATATTTCTTTTTATATATATATAAATTTAATAGCATTTATAGTTTTAATAACATAGTATAATTTTTAAGAGTTCAAATTTTTAGTCCGTGCATCGCACGGGTGGCATACTAGTACACTATATGACCATTCACTCATTACATCCAGTGTGTAGATATACATGTTTTTTTTTTTTTTGTTAAATTTACAGGGTCTTTCTCTCCGTCCGTTTAACGGTCCGGGGTCCACACACGTTCGCTCCGGGAGGCACGGGAGCTGGCCCAGGGGAAATCGTCACTTGTGGAATTGAACCCGGGTTCTCCCGAAATTCTCCCCACAAAGAGAGCTCACTTGCCATTGACTACCCCGTGGGTTGATATACATGTATTTATACGTATGTCCAGTCGATACCATCACAATCTTGTAGAGAGAGCAAAAGTGGTGAGGAATTCAATACTCTAATTTTGATGCATGTAAATGCAAGAGAGAGAAACGCATACACACAAAAACCGTGAGAGGTAACTCTCTATCTCTTCTCTTCCTCTTCTTCCAGTTGAAGGCTTGAAGCTGGAAAAGAAAAGGCAAGCTTTTATTTTTCTAATCCAATAGCATTGAATCATAATATGTGTATATGCATTGTTCCAAATACTTTTCTTGGATTTTCTTGATACTAAGTTTCGATTTTCTTTTCCATTTTTTATAATAATCTTGCTCTGCATGTAATTCATAACTGGACCTCTTTTTCTTTGTGTTTCTTTTGCATTTTTAGCTAGGTTTTTTTTTTTTGGAGATTCTTGATTTTTCTATCTTAATCAAATTGCATTTTGTTTTCTCTTCATCTTCCACTAATGAAGCTGCTAGTCCTATTTGGCTATTTCTTCAATCTTAAAAAGTACTCTCATGATTGATTTATTAGCATTGTAGTTTTGGGTAGATTGGTTCTAAGAGTTGCTCTTGAATTGATGGGCATCTCCCTTATGTAATTGATGACTTGTAATTATAATATCACAATCCTAAAGCTGCTTTAATTTGGGGAAGAATTTCTGTTTCTCCTGTAATGCAGTTGAGGGATTTTTCTTCAGGCCAAGATCAATTTTGGCCTTATTATTTATTACTGTAGTTCAGAGTTGGGAATTATTGGGTTTTCTTGACATAGGTGGAATATCATTGGCATATCAGGTTAAGGGGGGTGGTGTGTGATGTGTGGTTATAGGGATGATGCTGAGGAAGCGTAGTAGATCAGAGCAGAAAGCTCAGCATATCAGTCACTTGATGTCTGATGCTATACCAGATAGCGATTCTCATTCTGATGTTTTTGTTTGGAGCATAAAAAGAACTCCTTTTGCAATATTCCGGGGTTGTTTCTTGGGTTTAATCGAAAGGGTTCAGAATCTGGTTCACTCAGCAGCCCGACTTCTACACTGGATTTGAGGGTCTTCTCAAGTTTTGCCAATCCCTTTAAGTTTCAAAGGTCATCAAATGAGGGGAGCCAGAAAACTTGGGATTGCAGTAAGGTGGGCTTGAGCATTATAGGTTCTCTTGATGATGAGTTGGAGCAGATGGGGAAAACGTCGCTACGATCTGAGAGCAAAAGTATTGTTTTGGACCACAAATGAGGATCCAAATGCAGAGTTTTCAAATGCATTTTGGTTCTTTTGAGACAGTTTGTGCCCAGACTAAGCCACCCAGATTTTGAAAAGAGCGGTTCTGATCTTTTGTTTATAAGTGGAGATTCCCCATTGTATGAAGATTCATTTGGTGATATTCGTTCTTGCTCACCGGATTCTGGAAACTCTGGATCACAGCTATCTTGTTCCAACTCCAACTCTGAACTGCTCTCTCGCAGTTCGGTTTTTGAGAAAGGAATGAACCCAGGTTAGCAGCAACAGAAGTCAGCTCAAAACCTGCTTCTATTTCAGCAATTGAAATCCAGCGTTCAGAGTATTATACCTGTGTGAAAACCCACAGTCCCTATCCTAAGGTTACTCATATTTTTGGGGATTGCATTATAGAATGGCACAACCATGAGCTCACCAATTCTTCTAAGAAGGGTGAAAAAGGGATTGAGTTACCAATGGCAATGGGGACTGACGGTTTCAAAAAACCGTACTGCATACCCTCGAGTGATTTCTTAAGCTTCTGTCATGACTGCAAGAAAGAATTGAATGGTGAAGATATTTACATTTACAGGTCTGCCACAACATGCCATTCTATACTTGTATATGTACCAATTGAATTCATCAAGCTAAGTTAATAGTTATTTTAAGGCACTTTACTTGTTGATGTTGTGCAGAGGTGAGAAAGCATCTTGCAGTTCTTCTTGCCATTCAGAGGAGATTTCAATTGAGAAGGAGGAGAGAACCAGTGATGATGATGAAGATTCTGAGAAGACAAACTTTGGTGATGAGAATGGGTTGTTCATCGCAACATAGGATACCAGCCCAGCCCTTACGATTGACAACATTTCGGTTATCATCTTTTATCTAAGATCTATTCTATGTGCATCTTTGTGTAGCCACTGATGGATATTACCTAAGATCATAGTGCTTGTTTCTCATGGTCTTGGTGTTTACAAAAGTTCTTACATATTGCACATGTAGTACAGTTTCTAAATGACCCTACCCTTGTGGCTCTCCTTTTGTCATAGCACTACTTGGTGCATAAGAATCACCCAATCTTTTCTTTTTCATTAATAATGAATATAAATGTGTTTATGAAATATGAATACACCCATGTACTTTATAATCCAATCTTTTTTTTTTCCCCAAATTGAGCTCTTAAAATCAGGGGACTGTGTGACAACCTAACAGCACATAGCCAGGGCTGACTCTCCCTGTAAAGAGAATTAAGAATTTGATATATTCTCACTATGGCTCAAGTCTATGTTACTGATATAACAAACAAATTTTTGTTGTGAACCACGCCACATTTTTAATATACTAAATTTTACATTATTTGTATATTAAATATACATTATTTGATAGAGTTAATTACCGATTTGGTCCCTCGATTATTGGGATTTCACCACTTTGGTCCTCGACAATTTTTCTTGTCCAATTAAGTTCTCGACTTCGAAAAAATTAACTAATTTGGTCCTCCCGTTTATTTTACCATTTGATATCCGTTGAATCGGGATCAAATTGGTAATTTCACTATAGTCAAGGGACCATTTCAGTCAAAATTAATTACCGAAATAGTCCCTTGACTATTGAGGTTTCACCAATTTGGTCCTGATTTAACGATTGTTTAACACCAAAATAAACGGAAGACCAAATTGGTTAATTTTTTCAAAGTCGAGGACTTAATTGGGCAAGAAAAATTGTCGATGACCAAAGTGGTGAAATCCCAATAGTCGAGGGACCAAATCGGTAATTAACTCTTATTTGATAGTATACAAAATAAAGTAATTCTAGTACTCAATAATGTACAATTAATATATTAAAAATGTATTTTTTATATTCATAGTAATCAATTAGTATATTAAAAAAAAATTCATGGTCCACCCATCCAGCTGTGTGACCATGGTCATAGAATAATGATTGATATAACCATTACATCTCTTATGATCATAACAATTTTACTAGAAATTATTGTTCACAAACGGATATATTACACCACCTGAAAGGCCGGACTAATATTTACAACTAAATTACGGCCTATCCAACGCACTAGGAGCTGAGCTGATCAAAATGAAAATACATGAAAAGTAAAGGTGATATGAAAACCGAAAACCAAATAGAAGCAAAGAGATCTACAACAGTGGCATTGGCAAAGTGGGAGTTGGCCTGGGGGAGACTAGCATTGCTGCATTTCTTTCTTCACTTGAGAAAAGGCCGGCCCATGTTTTGCAATGCATTTCAAACAGAGAGTTGAGATATATATAGCTCAGCTCTTTTGTTCATCTGAGTGTTGTAAGACTTGCAACTAGGAGTCCAAGAAAATGATATGGCACTTCAGAGAAGGTTTCACAGTCATTCATTGCAAAGAATCCAACCTGAAAAAGCAACTAAGATTAGCATGCACTTATTGATCTATGCCATATAATACATTTAAGATCCAAACTTCAACCTTCTTATGTTTGAAATACTCGGCATAGGCATGCATGGCATATATGTCAGCATCATATCATATTTCAATTCGCCCACACTTTCGACATATCACATATCGATCGACTTGTAGCAGAAGGGTCAATTATGTCATGCTATATGGCGTAAATGCAGTGTATACAGACAGTAGATATTTATAATGATAATTTACTGATTGTGTTAGTTCTTACATTTCCGATCCATTACGCAGTTTTTGTGGATAGTGTGGCCACAGGGAAGGACTGTAACATCATTTATTGACTCAAATAGATACTACCAATATTTTTCAATCAATTTGACCTGGTGAAGTCAGAAAAGCATGCAAATAGAGTTCATTGTTATTGTCTTTACCTCGAAGCAAATAGGGCAGTCATCGTGCATTGCACCTTCCACACAAGGATGGCTATTCTTCAAAACGTGGCCGGGTGTAGCAACACCAACACCGATTGGACACTCACTGCATTTGGAGCAATGGAAGAAATTCTCCTGACCACCGGCCCAGTCTTGTGACCAAAAACAGTACAAGATGTTTAATGGGAAGAAAAACAGATTAGCAAGCTAAGTGGATTATGTATAACTACATATCCACTTAATGGATCGGAGAAGAAGAATAGAAAAAGAGCTAATCAGCAAATTTTGGTAACCATGTCCAAACAGCTTGCAAATTCCACTCAAAGTACCCCCCATGCATACACCACAACTGATCGATGCGAATTTGCTGAACCTGGCAAGAATGACAACCCATCACTACAACTGATCGAGATTTGGCAACAAGAAGCAAAAAATAAAATAAAAATCTGACAGATGATGAAACAAAGAGAGAGATCAGATCGTCATCCAATTGCGAAAGCATCAAACTATACACTCAGGAACCTTGCTCAATAAATTAAAGATAACTAACATTTCAGGATATAATTATTCTAGTGATGGACAGTCCAACCCAACATATATGACATTTTTAGGAAAATTAAGAACACAGACCCATTGGCGGAGCAATGCTGCCCCACTCCCCACCCCATATAATGTGTATATATATTATTTATACCAACACTTAAACAAAGGTTTAGTGAGCATAAATGGTAAGGCCCTATTGTACCATGACATAGGCAGTGTTCGAACCTCACAACAACATTTAGTCTAGTTTTCAATTTGATATTTTATTGGTAACATTGTGGCTTTAAAGAAAAAATATTACTCACAACAACATTTAGTCTAGTTTTCAATTTGATATTTTATTGGTAACATTGTGGCTTTAAAAGAAAAAATATTAATAGTGAGATGAGTAAAATTTTGTTTTTGACATTTTTTTAATATTAATAGTATGAATTCTAAGAAAAAAATATTAATAGTGAAAATTCTAGGAAAAAAATATTAATAGTGAGATGAGTGAAATTTTGTTTTTGACATTTTTTTTAAGAGTAAATTGCACTTTTGGTCCTATGACTATAGACCTCCTGTTAATTTAACACTTGACTTTAAAAACTAACAAATTAGTCCATTAACTATGTTTTTTTTAACATTTGGTCCTTCCGACCAAATCACCGGTCAAATTTGGCCGGAAGGTAATAATCCAATTTTAATTATTTATAAGTGAGGGCAAAATGGTCATTTACAAGGTCTTCTTCTCATTGCAATGGCTCGCCGGCAAC
>CP025649.1:6117904-6145777 GCA_003576665.1 Ipomoea trifida | reverse complement strand
GCCTTGGTATCAGTTATTTTCCTTTTAAAATTGTTGTTTAATACTCCGTATTTATTACCTGATAAATTACCCTGCCTTGGAATCAGTTTTGTATATTCCACTTTTCAATGCTATTAGTAGCTGACAAAAGTAATTAATTAGTACTCATTTACCAATGCAAAGTTCAATTTTACAAGTTATGTACAGCATGCTAAAATTAATGATTACTCATTTTGAATTTATATTTTGATGGGAAAAAGTCTATAAATACTTGCCCTGCTGTTGAAATCCCATATTTCCATTTCAGATTTAAAGCACAGGGAGAGATAAAGATCAAGAAACAAGAGGTGGTTAGTCATTATTTCCATTCATATTATTTTATTAAAGCTCTATTTTATAAAGAACTGTAATGCTACGTAAATGCTTTAAAAACATTGAATTTTCATTTAGAAGCTGACTGTAAATACTTAGAAGCTGCCTGTAAATACATGTTTCAAGGTAAAATCCCATATTTACACTAAAACAAAGGGAAAGACAAGAAACAAGAGGTAAGGTAAGGTTTTACTGTATGAACTTCTCCCATTTTTTATATGTATGCAATGATATTTGGATAAATGATTGTGTGATTCTCATTTGTTGTGGAGAAAAGGGAGACTAGGAGAGGCAAAGTATTAATCTGGACACACATGCACAAACTGTTAGAAATCATTTTCAACAGGATACCAAGCAACCTGTGGCCCTGCATAACCAAGGATTCTTAATGCACACCTGAAATCACAATAGCAGATCATTAAAGCAAAAGGAAAAGATCAAGAAACTAGAGGTGACTACTAATTAGTCATTAATTCCCTTTGTACCACTTTAAAGCTATATTTTATGAAGACTTGAATTAATTGTACATATTTTATAGTATGCAATTCCTCTATTTTACAATAACACTTTTTAAGACTTTCAATTGCCATTGACACCTGAAATCATCATAGCAGAGTATGATCTTAATAGCAATGCAATTCAAACTCATGGAAGTTAGAAAGTACACTTTAAAAGATATTGACAACTTAGAAATTAGAACATATTTATAATAATTAATAAGCATAGTTGTAATGTATGTTATAAATTCATCTCAGTAGAGTCAAATAACAATGAAGTATGTAACTTACTAAGAGTACAACCAAACAATGAAGTAAAATTCTATCAATAGCACAACTGTTGAGCAACAGAGTTATCTATGATGAAAGATGATTAAGTATTCTGCAATAAATGAAAAAAAAAATCTTTAACAAGACTTCTTATCTTATTCTTAATTTAATTGCAAATATGTATGTTCATAATTTTATGATAACAAATCAACAACAACATATATATTTATTAAATAACAAAATCTTATAAATGAATGATACTCATATTTCTTTTTTATATATATATAATTTAATAGCATTTATAGTTTTTAATAACATAGTATAATTTTAAGAGTTCAAATTTTTAGTCCGTGCATCGCACGGGTGGCATACTAGTACACTATATGACCATTCACTCATTACATCCAGTGTGTAGATATACATGTTTTTTTTTTTTTTTGTTAAATTTACAGGGTCTTTCTCTCCGTCCGTTTAACGGTCCGGGGTCCACACACGTTCGCTCCGGGAGGCACGGGAGCTGGCCCAGGGGAAATCGTCACTTGTGGGAATTGAACCCGGGTTCTCCCGAAATTCCTCCCCACAAAGAGAGCTCACTTGCCACTTGAGCTACCCCGCTGGGTTGATATACATGTATTTATACGTATGTCCAGTCGTATACCATCACAATCTTGTAGAGAGAGCAAAAGTGGTGAGGAATTCAATACTCTAATTTTGATGCATGTAAATGCAAGAGAGAGAAACGCATACACACAAAAACCGTGAGAGGTAACTCTCTATCTCTTCTTCTTCCTCTTCTTCCCAGTTGAAGGCTTGAAGCTGGAAAAGAAAAGGCAAGCTTTTATTTTTCTAATCCAATAGCATTGAATCATAATATGTGTATATGCATTGTTCCAAATACTTTTCTTGGATTTTCTTGATACTAAGTTTCGATTTTCTTTTCCATTTTTTATAATAATCTTGCTCTGCATGTAATTCATAACTGGACCTCTTTTTTCTTTGTGTTTCTTTTGCATTTTTAGCTAGGTTTTTTTTTTTTTTGGAGATTCTTGATTTTTCTATCTTAATCAAATTGCATTTTGTTTTCTCTTCAATCTTCCACTAATGAAGCTGCTAGTCCCTATTTGGCTATTTCTTCAATCTTAATCAAAGTACTCTCATGATTGATTTATTAGCATTGTAGTTTTGGGTAGATTGGTTCTAAGAGTTGCTCTTGAATTGATGGGCATCTCCCTTATGTAATTTGATGACTTGTAATTATAATATCACAATCCTAAAGCTGCTTTAATTTGGGGAAGAATTTCTGTTTCTCCTGTAATGCAGTTGAGGGATTTTTCTTCAGGCCAAGATCAATTTTGGCCTTATTATTTATTACTGTAGTTCAGAGTTGGGAATTATTGGGTTTTCTTGACATAGGTGGAATATCATTGGCATATCAGGTTAAGGGGGGTGGTGTGTGATGTGTGGTTATAGGGATGATGCTGAGGAAGCGTAGTAGATCAGAGCAGAAAGCTCAGCATATCAGTCACTTGATGTCTGATGCTATACCAGATAGCGATTCTCATTCTGATGTTTTTGTTTTGGAGCATAAAAAGAACTCCTTTTGCAATATTCCGGGGTTGTTTCTTGGGTTTAATCGAAAGGGTTCAGAATCTGGTTCACTCAGCAGCCCGACTTCTACACTGGATTTGAGGGTCTTCTCAAGTTTTGCCAATCCCTTTAAGTTTCAAAGGTCATCAAATGAGGGGAGCCAGAAAACTTGGGATTGCAGTAAGGTGGGCTTGAGCATTATAGGTTCTCTTGATGATGAGTTGGAGCAGATGGGGAAAACGTCGCTACGATCTGAGAGCAAAAGTATTGTTTTTGGACCACAAATGAGGATCCAAATGCAGAGTTTTCAAATGCATTTTGGTTCTTTTGAGACAGTTTGTGCCCAGACTAAGCCACCAGATTTTGAAAAGAGCGGTTCTGATCTTTTGTTTATAAGTGGAGATTCCCCATTGTATGAAGATTCATTTGGTGATATTCGTTCTTGCTCACCGGATTCTGGAAACTCTGGATCACAGCTATCTTGTTCCAACTCCAACTCTGAACTGCTCTCTCGCAGTTCGGTTTTTGAGAAAGGAATGAACCCAGGGTTAGCAGCAACAGAAGTCAGCTCAAAACCTGCTTCTATTTCAGCAATTGAAATCCAGCGTTCAGAGTATTATACCTGTGTGAAAACCCACAGTCCCTATCCTAAGGTTACTCATATTTTTGGGGATTGCATTATAGAATGGCACAACCATGAGCTCACCAATTCTTCTAAGAAGGGTGAAAAAGGGATTGAGTTACCAATGGCAATGGGGACTGACGGTTTCAAAAACCGTACTGCATACCCCTCGAGTGATTTCTTAAGCTTCTGTCATGACTGCAAGAAAGAATTGAATGGTGAAGATATTTACATTTACAGGTCTGCCACAACATGCCATTCTATACTTGTATATGTACCAATTGAATTCATCAAGCTAAGTTAATAGTTATTTTAAGGCACTTTACTTGTTGATGTTGTGCAGAGGTGAGAAAGCATCTTGCAGTTCTTCTTGCCATTCAGAGGAGATTTCAATTGAGAAGGAGGAGAGAACCAGTGATGATGATGAAGATTCTGAGAAGACAAACTTTGGTGATGAGAATGGGTTGTTCATCGCAACATAGGATACCAGCCCAGCCCTTACGATTGACAACATTTCGGTTATCATCTTTTATCTAAGATCTATTCTATGTGCATCTTTGTGTAGCCACTGATGGATATTACCTAAGATCATAGTGCTTTGTTTCTCATGGTCTTGGTGTTTACAAAAGTTCTTACATATTGCACATGTAGTACAGTTTCTAAATGACCCTACCCTTGTGGCTCTCCATTTTGTCATAGCACTACTTGGTGCATAAGAATCACCCAATCTTTTCTTTTTCATTAATAATGAATATAAATGTGTTTATGAAATATGAATACACCCATGTACTTTATAATCCAATCTTTTTTTTTTCCCCAAATTGAGCTCTTAAAATCAGGGGACTGTGTGACAACCTAACAGCACATAGCCAGGGCTGACTCTCCCTGTAAAGAGAAATTAAGAATTTGATATATTCTCACTATGGCTCAAGTCTATGTTACTGATATAACCAAACAAATTTTGTTGTGAACCACGCCACATTTTTAATATACTAAATTTACATTATTTGTATATTAAATATACATTATTTGATAGAGTTAATTACCGATTTGGTCCCTCGATTATTGGGATTTCACCACTTTGGTCCTCGACAATTTTTCTTGTCCAATTAAGTTCTCGACTTCGAAAAAATTAACTAATTTGGTCCTCCCGTTTATTTTACCATTTGATATCCGTTGAATCGGGATCAAATTGGTAATTTCACTATAGTCAAGGGACCATTTCAGTCAAAATTAATTACCGAAATAGTCCCTTGACTATTGAGGTTTCACCAATTTGGTCCTGATTTAACGATTGTTTAACACCAAAATAAACGGAAGACCAAATTGGTTAATTTTTTCAAAGTCGAGGACTTAATTGGGCAAGAAAAATTGTCGATGACCAAAGTGGTGAAATCCCAATAGTCGAGGGACCAAATCGGTAATTAACTCTTATTTGATAGTATACAAAATAAAGTAATTCTAGTACTCAATAATGTACAATTAATATATTAAAAATGTATTTTTTATATTCATAGTAATCAATTAGTATATTAAAAAAAAAATTCATGGTCCACCCATCCAGCTGTGTGGACCATGGTCATAGAATAATGATTGATATAACCATTACATCTCTTATGATCATAACAATTTTACTAGAAATTATTGTTCACAAACGGATATATTACACCACCTGAAAGGCCGGACTAATATTTACAACTAAATTACGGCCTATCCAACGCACTAGGAGCTGAGCTGATCAAAATGAAAATACATGAAAAGTAAAGGTGATATGAAAACCGAAAACCAAATAGAAGCAAAGAGATCTACAACAGTGGCATTGGCAAAGTGGGAGTTGGCCTGGGGGAGACTAGCATTGCTGCATTTCTTTCTTCACTTGAGAAAAGGCCGGCCCATGTTTTGCAATGCATTTCAAACAGAGAGTTGAGATATATATAGCTCAGCTCTTTTGTTCATCTGAGTGTTGTAAGACTTGCAACTAGGAGTCCAAGAAAATGATATGGCACTTCAGAGAAGGTTTCACAGTCATTCATTGCAAAGAATCCAAACCTGAAAAAGCAACTAAGATTAGCATGCACTTATTGATCTATGCCATATAATACATTTAAGATCCAAACTTCAACCTTCTTATGTTTGAAATACTCGGGCATAGGCATGCATGGCATATATGTCAGCATCATATCATATTTCAATTCGCCCACACTTTCGACATATCACATATCGATCGACTTGTAGCAGAAGGGTCAATTATGTCATGCTATATGGCGTAAATGCAGTGTATACAGACAGTAGATATTTATAATGATAATTTACTGATTGTGTTAGTTCTTACATTTCCGATCCATTACGCAGTTTTTGTGGATAGTGTGGCCACAGGGAAGGACTGTAACATCATTTATTGACTCAAATAGATACTACCAATATTTTCAATCAATTTGACCTGGTGAAGTCAGAAAAGCATGCAAATAGAGTTCATTGTTATTGTCTTTACCTCGAAGCAAATAGGGCAGTCATCGTGCATTGCACCTTCCACACAAGGATGGCTATTCTTCAAAACGTGGCCGGGTGTAGCAACACCAACACCGATTGGACACTCACTGCATTTGGAGCAATGGAAGAAATTCTCCTGACCCACCGGCCCAGTCTTGTGACCAAAAACAGTACAAGATGTTTAATGGGAAGAAAAAACAGATTAGCAAGCTAAGTGGATTATGTATAACTACATATCCACTTAATGGATCGGAGAAGAAGAATAGAAAAAGAGCTAATCAGCAAATTTTGGGTAACCATGTCCAAACAGCTTGCAAATTCCACTCAAAGTACCGCCCCATGCATACACCACAACTGATCGATGCGAATTTGCTGAACCTGGCAAGAATGACAACCCATCACTACAACTGATCGAGATTTGGCAACAAGAAGCAAAAAATAAAATAAAAATCTGACAGATGATGAAACAAAGAGAGAGATCAGATCGTCATCCAATTGCGAAAGCATCAAACTATACACTCAGGAACCTTGCTCAATAAATTAAAGATAACTAACATTTCAGGATATAATTATTCTAGTGATGGACAGATCCAACCCAACATATATGACATTTTTAGGAAAATTAAGAACACAGACCCATTGGCGGAGCAATGCTGCCCCCACTCCCCCACCCCATATAATGTGTATATATATTATTTATACCAACACTTAAACAAAGGTTTAGTGAGCATAAATGGTAAGGCCCTATTGTACCATGACATAGGCAGTGTTCGAACCTCACAACAACATTTAGTCTAGTTTTCAATTTGATATTTTATTGGTAACATTGTGGCTTTAAAGAAAAAAATATTACTCACAACAACATTTAGTCTAGTTTTCAATTTGATATTTTATTGGTAACATTGTGGCTTTAAAGAAAAAAATATTAATAGTGAGATGAGTAAAATTTTGTTTTTGACATTTTTTTTAATATTAATAGTATGAATTCTAAGAAAAAAATATTAATAGTGAAAATTCTAGGAAAAAAATATTAATAGTGAGATGAGTGAAATTTTGTTTTTGACATTTTTTTTAAGAGTAAATTGCACTTTTGGTCCTATGACTATAGACCTCCTGTTAATTTCAACACTTGACTTTAAAAACTAACAAATTAGTCCATTAACTATGTTTTTTTTAACAGATTTGGTCCTTCCGACCAAATCACCGGTCAAATTTGGCCGGAAGGTAATAATCCAATTTTAATTATTTATAAGTGAGGGCAAAATGGTCATTTTACAAGGTCTTCTTCTTCATTGCAATGGCTCGCCGGCAACTCTATGAGGGCAATATGTTGATGCGTGGAATGATGCAGAATCAGAAGCCAGTCGAGTATAATACCAGTCTGCAAAGCTAGTCGAACAGAAGCAAATCTGCAAAGCCAATCGAACAGATCGCCGGCCGGCCCCTTGGACCTCCGTCTTCTCCTCCGGCGACCTCTGTTCCTTCCAACAGGGCAGAGCATCGAGGGCAAGGGTGGCAACTGGAGCAGTGGCGAAGCTCTGGCGTGAGGCGGTGATTCGACGAAGCGTGAGTTTTTGGTTCAGATCTGACACTGGTTTTGGTTCAGATCTATGTATCTCCATGAACGGTGCTGGTGGGAAGCTCCGGTGAGCGAGCTCCGGTTGCCATGAACGGGACGACGGCGGATTTCTGGATTGGTGATTTTGTGGCACACCCCGGAAACCTTGTTGAAATATCTGACCAATTTCATCTTCCTCGCCACTTTTTCCTCTTGGATTTCAAGCTAATTTATTTCTTCAGATCGGAAAATGGATGTCATCATCGTCAATTTTGTCAACTACTTGTTGAATGAACTTATAGTCAAATTCAAGATGATTGATGTTTCTTAGAAGGGTGCTGCAAAATTTGGAAGAGCAAATTGATTATCAATTTGTTACTTGCAATGATTCCGCCGGATTTCTTTAATTGCAGGAGTTGCGGCATTGCCGAGTTACCATTGCCATTGCAAGGAAGAAGAAGACATTGTAAAATGACCATTTTGCCCCCACTTATAAATAATTAAAATTGGATTATTACCTTCCGGCCAAATTTCACCGGTGATTTGGCCGGGAGGACCAAATCTGTTAAAAAAAGCATAGTTAATGGACTAATTTGTTAGTTTTAAAAGTCAAGTGTTGAAATTAACAGGATGTCTATAGTCATAGGACCAAAAGTGAAATTTACTCTTTTTTTAATATTAATAGTGTGAATTCTAATTGAATTTTTTATTTGTAACATTGTGACTTCTTCTCGTTAATTTTATTTTTATTTCAAAATATCTCGTTATTTTTAATGTTTCGCCCCCACTGGAGAAAATTTCTAACTCTGCACTGCACAGACCTCTTGTTCAGTACCACAAAGTGAGCATAAGACCTGCAAGATTGAGATTGAACACTGGTTCTCACTATTATTCCATCACGTGAAAGTAAAACAAGAGTAAGAAGTAACGAGGGAAATGCAGAATCCATGCAAATTAAAGAGAAAGCAGAAACTAGAGGCCAAGCAAGAGACAGGAATAGCCTAACAACATACACGTTCCACTTGATGACGAGGAACATCATGTCTTAGTGCTTGGTCAATATCAATGTTATTCTACATAACAACGTATACAGTTAGTATACTCCCTTCTTTTTGGGTGTAGGTTTCCACTGTTGGACACAATGATTAATTCCCTTACTGGATTGTAGGTACGAGTAAAACAGCTACCGGAGTTAGTACACTACTTGATCAAATAACTAGAGAGAAAAATGTAGAACTCTTCAAAATCAGTGTCTACTGAGTAAGAAAAACTAAAACAACACAAAAACCATTGTTGATAATGGGAATATATATATATATATATATATATATATATATATATATATATATATATATCTTAAAAACATAATAAATGTGAATGAAGGTTATACCCCTCATTTATGTCCGTTTTTTTCCGTTAAGTTTTTATGTACATTATGCTATAAAAGTTGTACTACATAATATTTTGAACAAATATACCCCTACCGTTATAACTTCCGTTATCTTTTCCACTATTGTTACTATGCACATGCATCCACCATATATTTTCTTATCTTCTTCAATAATTATATAATAATAATATATACACATTAAATACTAGAGTTATATGTTAGTTATTAAAATATAAATATTCAATTTATAAAAATATTTTACATTATTATTATTATTATTATTATTATTATTATTATTATTATTATTATCTACTATATTAAAATTTAAATAAATTTAAAATTTTAATATAAAATACTAACATTGGGCACCTATTTTTTGCGCATCGCGCATAAGAAAAAGTAATATATATATATATATATATATATATATATATATGATCATCGCGCATAAGAAAAAGTAATATATATATATATATATATATATATATATATATATATATATATATATATATATATATATATATATATATGTAGAGGCCCCATCAGATGCGGCATGTCTCCCCCGTGCGGCTGTGTGGCCTATTCTACACCATTAGATCCCATGATCTAAGGCTTCATATTATTCCAAACAATACAGGCGCTTCATCTTTAGCTACGCGAATGAGAAAGATAATGTTGACAATTTACTACAATTTCAAAACCAGATCAGACGACGACAAAGATCAGACTTGAAGTCAACGAGCACTGAGCAACAAACACCTAACGAGCGTAGAAGGGACTCCATCACCAGCAACAAGCGCTCCGTTCCGAACAAAACGCATAGGTCGACTCCAACAGAGGAACGAGAATGGAGTAATTCGTAATAGTCTGTGCATTATCAACATTAATCTGGTTCATATTTGAGATAATATTAGTGAAATTCGTAATAGTATGTGTATTTGGTGTGTGGTGGTTAAGTGGTGTGTTTTAATATGAGAACTGGTGCATTTTATAACGTATAATGGTGTGTTTCAATTTTGTTGGTGCATTTGAATTTCAGTGGTGTATTTCTGTATGGTGGGGAATGGTGTGTTTTAATTTGTCCAGTGGTGCATTTTATAACGTAGAATGGTGTGTTTTAATACACATGGTGGTGAATTTACGAGAGTAGTTGCATTTGGTGTGTGGTGGTTAAGTGGTGTGTTTCAATTTGAGAACTGGTGCATTTTCGTACGTTGAATGGTGTGTTTTAATTTTGTTGGTGCATTTGAATTGAGTGGTGTATTTCGGTATGGTGGGGAATGGTGTGTTTTAATTTGTCCAGCGGTGCATTTTATAACGTAGAATGGTGTGTTTTAATACACATGGTGAATTTTACGAGAGTAGTTGCATTTGGTGTGTGGTTGTTAAGTGGTGTGTTTTAATCTAAGAACTAGTGCATTTTAGTACGTTGAATGGTGTGTTCTAATAATACGTTTGTTGGTGCATTCTGTACTCTTACATTACCTTCCCACTTACAATTACCATAAAGCCCCCACTTAAGTTACGCGAATTAAACTTCCTGAATCCTAATATATAACCTCCACCGTCAGATAAGCACAATCCAATGACGCACGCTAGGCCACACGACCGCACCTAATAGCAATGCCGCATTTGATTAATATTCTATATATGTATACATATATATGTACATGTATATAATTATATATATATATATATATATATATATATATATATATATATATATATATATATATATATATATATATATATATATATAAAATTATATACATGTATATGTATATGTGTGTGTATATATATATACGTGTATATGTATATGTGTGTATATATATATACATGTATATGTATATGTGTATATATGTATGTATATATCTATATGTATATATGTACTGTACATACATATATATATATATAGATATATACATACATATATATATACATACATACATATATATACATATATACATACATAGATATATACATACATATATACATACAGTACATATATACATATAGATATATACATACATATATACACATATACATATACATGTATATATATATACACACATATACATATACATGTATATATATATACACACATATACATATATATGTCTATATACATACATATACACACATATACATATACATATATATATATATATATATATATATATAGGCTGCACTCCAATGCGGACAGCCGCTTAAGTAAGAACTGAGAACTAATTCGCGCCATTGATCTTCAAAATTCAACGACTCACAATATGGCTATGGAGCGGTGGCAAAAGCGTAATTTGGCATCAAATCCACGCCCATCCACACGCGTGTGAGGCTGTGTGGGATGATACTGCTTTGCGGCTCTATTTTTCTTTTGCTCTGTTTTTAGCCTCAAATCCCTGTCTAACCTGTAAAATACCTAAAAACTTTTCCTAGGATTGATGTTAGAAGATTTTAATCACATCTGAGCTAAAATGCACGCAATTGTTATGAACGGATGGCAAAAATTTACACTTCCAATCCATTTTAGACCCTTTTTAAGTACCATTCTTGGTGCTTATCATTCACGCCAGCCTTCACGCGTGTATGTGGGGGGGATGCTACACTACGTGGAAATATTTTTAGGGCGAAATTTCGGAGGCTATTTAAGGCACCTTGATTGAATTTCAGAGTAGGATTTTTGGTGTCCGAAATTCCCAAGTTCTACTCTCCATTTTCTTCATCATTTCTTAAAGCTTGGATTGAAGAACCTTGTCAATGAAGTCTTGAAGCTTGGATTGAAGAACCTCTTTCATTTACTAGGTGATTTCATTTTCAATCTCATTTAATTTCATTATCTTTTTCTTAGATTGAATTAGCTATTGCTCTTGAATTCTTGATTATGTGTGGCTAGTTTAATCTAGGGTTTGGATTGTGTGAAGCTATGTTGCTACTGTGATGATCCTATGTCTTATTTTGGATTCAATTGCTTTGTTTGTTGGAATCCCTATTCTTGTCTATTGATTGTTGTTTTGATGAGATCTTGTATGGATTTGGCCAATCTAAATGAGAGATTGAGCTCTTGACTCTTTCATGGTTTTGATTAGAGTTGAGATTGAAGCTTTGTGGCAATCATAGATCCTACGAACTTCATATTAGGAATAGTAGGAAAGTGTGTAGCTAAGGTGTTTGATAAAATGTCTCTTAGAACTTTGGTTGCTAAAAGGCACTCCTAAGTCTAAAAAGCCCTAGTACACAGAGGTGGAAAAGGACTAAGAAGACACGTGCTTGAATAGCCAACATCATTGCTCGGTTTATCCATTGTTTGAGACACACTAGGATGCAACATAGATGAACACGATCCAATCCCTTGTTTTCTTATATTTGTTTTATCTTCAAATTGCACTACCTTATGAACACTTACACCTTTAAATTACCATTCACCACATCTACTACCCATACTCAATGCATCACATGATTCTATTGATTGAGAGCAATCACATTTGACACACCTCCACGTCCCTCCTTCGGGACCGACACTCGGGGAGTCACAGACTCATCGTTTTATTCTTACACACACATCCGTAGTGCATGACACCTCATACGACTCATTGACATACCACCTACGCAAAACTGCACTTCCAAAAATGGCGTTGTTGTCGGGGAGGGCAATAGGTTGTCATACATGTTTTTACTTTTACTTAATTGCATGATTGTGAAAATTTGAGTATTTGTTAATCCATACCACTTTATTTTATTTCATTTTCTATTTTATCCATATTCGTTACTTACCCAATTGACTACTTTTAGTCAATTGTAGACTATTTGCTCTATCAAAGATCTTAACAGGTGAATGCACACGCGAGCAAGAGGAAATCAAGGTCTATTTCCTTATATACCAGAAATTAACAGAGCAACAAGAAAGAAAAGCATCCGAAAAGAACAGATGACTTCTTCGAGCGCTACAAGAAATCCCCAAAGAAGAGGAGCAACTATACCAAACCCACCCCCAGTACCGATAAATCCACCTGGACAAGTCAATCATAATAAACCAATTTTGGAGGAACCGCAAATCAATAGACCCACATGAACATATTCAAGAAGACGATTATTATGAAATACCACATGAGCAGCAAAGATCCATCGCAGACTATATGACGTCTGATTTGAACATGCACAATTCAATTTACGTCCCACCAATAGAGAATGTCATCTTCCATGTGCACCTGACCATACTCACGTTAGTTCAAAATAGCCAATATTCAAGATTTGAACATGCACAATTCAATTTATTCGAGCTGCGGGATGTACAGGCAAGAAGGAGTTAGTGAAGAAATTATTAGACTTAAGTTATTCCCATTTTCAGTAATTGGAGAGGCAGCACGTTGGTTAGAGATTCAGGATGATCACCATTTTAGATCATGGCAGCAGCTACACAAAGAATTCATGAATGAGTTTTTCCCAATCACCAAGACTATGAGGATTAAGAGACATATCCAAGAATTCAAGCAAGGTCGATTGGATAGCCTAGGAGAAGCATGGAGGAGATTTAAAGTTCTGAAAAGACAATGCCCGCAAGACCTAATGCATCCATGGGACGCAATAAGCTCATTCTATGTGATACCCCGCATTTCCCTATTATTATTTTAAATATAAATATTTAAATTAAGGGGTTATTTTCCTATTAAGTAATCATTAAACTATTTTAAACATGATTATCTCATAATGGGCTTTGGAATAATATGTTTTATATAAGCTATTATTATTATTCTACCAAATTACCTTAGCCCAATCCAAATTACCTTAGCTCAATATACCTATAGATAATTTTGTATTATACAATTACTATAGAGCCCAAGTGGAGATATGTACCTATGAACATAAATATTTTAGCCTTAAACCAAAATTGACCCAACTTTGATAAGTTTCATTTCACTTCCTCATTTCTTCCCCAGCTATTAATAATCATTCTCATTCCACATACTTTCACCAAAACCCATTACCCTTACCAAGTATTTGATACCCATTCCGATTTCGATTCCCATGCGCGAACCAAACGCACCCTAAGGGTGTGTTTGGGCAAATTATGCTGTGGACCTGGGTCCAAAACTACGTCGTTTTTGTCATTTTGTCTTTTTTTTAAAAAAATTAGTAAACATATTGCTGAATATAGAGTTGTCAAAAAATGTGTGAATGTAGAGTGCCCTCGTAGCCCTATGATCCTAGCCGGCAAAGGACCACAAGGAGGTAAACCAGCCGCCTAGGTTACCCATAGCTGACCGGCTCAAACTCAACGGCTTGAGGTTCGAACCCACGACCTCTCGGCTGCAGGTGTAACTCTCTTACCACTTGAGCTGCCCTTACGGGCATCTAAACATATAATCTTGTAATGTGTGAATGTAGAGTTTACAAATTGTGAATGTAGAGTATAGTGTATGTGAATGTAGACCCAGGTCCACCTTGCAAGGTGGACCTGGGTCCACGGCATAACAACCTGTGTGTTTGTTGATAGGTTTATTTAGCTATAAAGAATGAGTATCAAAGTCATTGTTATTGTTTGGTTGACAAGTTTTTAGAACACTACTATGGGTTTTGATTACTCCATTAATTGCAAAACACATTCCCTAATAAAATAAAGGTTTTATTTCCCTTCTTCCTCTGTTTCCCCAACTATTAATAATCATCCCATTCCACTCTACTACCAAACATGCAAAATACTTTCACCAAAACCCATTACAATTACCAAGTATTTGATACTCATTCCGATTTCGATTCCATGTGCGAACCAAACACACCCTAAGGCTTTTAGGCCAAAATCAAGAACACACGACTCGGGTAAATCAAAGATCATTATCATGAAGCTGAGTTAATCAAGTTGGAGAATGAAGAACAATAGAGCTATGGTCAACCAACAACCCAATATCTACTTGGAGGAGTATATAGAGGAAGAGCATCAATTATTAGGACAAGTGAAAGCCTATTGAGACTTGTGGCTAGCTTTGCGATCTAAACACAAGTTTTCACCACTTATATTAGGGTGAAAAGACATAATGGAACCTCTTACATGTTCTACCAGATGTGTGGAGTTGGCAGTTGTCGAAGCCACTATAAAAATTCATTATCTCTCTTTACTTTATTGCAATTACTTTAATTCATACAAACTATACTAATTTATAACAACAAAAAAGTGTGCCTAAACTGTTAGAATAATTATCATTGTTATTATATTATTCATTATTATTTTTCTATGGCTCATAAATATTTATTTATATTTAATAATGATAATAATTCTTTTATTGGTTAAATAATATAAGGAGCAGTTTCAACTGCTCAGATAACCATCTCACGTTGATGGAACTGTGAGATGGTTTTATCAACTTCTCAGGGACTCTGGTCCTCTCCCCAACCTTCTGTAAAACACTAAGATCCTCTCTCCATCAGAGTTCTTAGGCTAAGGGAAAGCTCAAGGTCTGGAGGGAGAAACCAAGTCTTCATTGAAGCATATGCAAAACCATGGAGCCAGGTATATATGTTGTTTAAACACCAATTAAGTATATGTGAAAATCATATGTTCCTAAGGTCCTGTATGCTTAAGATTTGACTTACATAAACTATACAAAGGGTTAACAATATTTATTCCGATGTGTACTTACTGAACTAGATTTTGATTTAAGTAATTATGATTCCAACATCACTTTAAGGAGCATGGTCACAAAAATCACGTTGGTTATCAGCCCTTAATTGGTTCCTAGGCGCTAGCTGACCGCCTAAATTATCACGATAACCGGTTTTAATTTCTAGGTGGTTGGTCGCTTAGTAAGTCAATTAACTATTGTTTCGCTTATTTTAAATGAGTTAATTATTTCACTCAAAATGACGTCATTTTGAGTAAAATAACCCTAAATCGTGTGATAGATCAATATGTTCTTTACACAATTTACAATTCTTAATGTTTCTAGGTTAATATTTAATATATTAGTATTAACTATTAAAGTATTAAATAGTTTATAGTGATTAAGTCTTAAAAAAAATTTAAAAATAAAATTAAAATAAAAAAAATGGACGCTTAGGCGTTAGGCGCCATCGGACAGTAATGAGTAGTGTATAAGTGTTAATTTCAAAAGTCACTCAATTTAAAACAAAAAAAAAAAATTTAAAACACAACAAGTCTATTCACCCCTCCTCATAGACCTGTTAAAAACCCTTCGAGACCATCAATTCATAAATTGTGTATGCCAATACCTTATAAATTGAGTTTATGAACTTGTAGTATTGTGTTTATGCAACTTCTAAACTTGTTGTATTAGCCTAATACGTTTATTCTTTATTTATTAGTTCAATAATATGGTTGTATTCAGATTGCATTTAAATGTAGTTGGAAATCCGTATTTGACATGTAGTCATGATTATAATATATTTTTAAGAGGTATTTGGTTGAAAATTAACAAGTTTTTATTATAGGCTTAAGTACTTATTTTGTGAACATGTAGTTAACAGATTATAGACATGGAGTAAATATATTATGCAATACCTACAATTAAAAAATTATGTATCTGTAGTACCAAAGTCGTTTATGATTTTGTGGAAAAAAATAGTGCTACTAAAGGCAAGGTTTCTGAAAGTTATAAAATGACGTAGTCTTAGACCAACGTTCACCTTGCAAGGTAAACTTGGTCTACAATATAACAATTGTATTTAAAATTGCATTGAGAAAAATAGGTAAATTTAAGTCTTGGTAAGAACATGGAAAATCTTATTTTCCAAATGCATTTCATTTAAGTGGAAATAATATTTTCTGATTTTTTATGTGAAAATTTTCATATAGGAAAAAAGGTTGTTTTAGTCAATTGGTTATACCTTAATTGTATATTCAGTAGATGAATTATTATCCTATACAAATTTTCTCATTTAATTATGTTGAAAGTGCAATTTCAATCCGAATTTATAAACTATTAAAGGAGGTATTGGCCAATTCGTAAAATTTTCTAAAATTCTTTCCATGAATCTTCACATACACACTACTCTTACTGCAAAATAATAACATCCTAAGTTACATAAAATAATAATCTAAGTTGCATTTGTTTAGCATACACCAAAGTAGGTTGCACAAAATACAACCTAATTTACAAATAGTTTAATAGGTACGGAAATAGCAAAATTACATGATTTAGCATGCAAAAAGTAAGTTTTATCTAAGTACATTACACATGCTTGTAAATATTTTGTTTCTTAAATTTAGTCTTCTTTTTTGAAGTAGCTGATGACTATTGACTAATAACAAATGTTGGAGGTTACATTGAATATTATAATTTTAAAAAATTAAAAATAAAAGAAATATCAAGAACGATTAAAAAATATTTTTTTCCTTTTTATTTGAGATAAACTAATACCTAGAGTGCGGCAATTTGAGCGAAATGGCAAAGCTTTTAGTGCTGCGAGAAGTGATGACTGGGCAATTCATGTTGATTACTAAAAAAAAATCATAATTACAACGAAAAATTACAACGGAATGAATTTCGTTACAAAATTGTAACGGAAATTGCAATGGAATGCAATTCCGATCCGTTGAAACGTTGCATGGAGCCTCAAATTATTATGAACGGATAATGCACATGCTTCAAGATTGTCCATTTTCTAGATACAACGCTTATTTCGGTGTGGGGGACTCGCTTCTTTAATGCTTGTGAATTTGTAATGATGAATATTCAGAGGTACAACCGCTGCAGTTATTAAATAATATTTGTGGATAATGAAAAAATGGGTAATAAATGGATTTCATTTGGAGGACAGGACAGGAAGATGATTAATTTCGATTTAATTTAAGTTAATTGGGTTAATTAATTAAACTAACAACATGTTTGATTCACTGATGAATTAATTTAAACGAATATAAATGCTATTCTGTAAGGAATCGAATGTTTAAGGAATAAAACAAAAATTATATTCTATTGTTAAGTTGGTTGAAGGAATTATTCTAGTTTTTATTGGTTTATGAAATAGAAATAGAATGTGTTTTTAAATAACATATATACCCCCTTATAAAATAATAATAATAATAATAATAATAATAATAATAACAATAACAATAACAATAACAATAACAATAACAATAACAATAACAATAACAATAACAATAACAATAACAATAACAATAACAATAACAATAACAATAATAATAATAATAATAATAATAATAATAATAATAATAATAATAATAATAATAATAATAATATACTATTACTACTACTAAAATCATAATGTGTAAGATAATGCTATCAAACAAAACATTCATACAAGTAACGACTTTTATTTTTTTGAAGAATATTTAATAATATTCAAAAGAAGAATGACATAAGGTTTTTTTTTTTTTTCAAAAAAATTACTCAAAAGTAAGGTAAATGTTCTGAATAATAATTTATAATAAAGCTCAAAACAAACAAAAGTAATGCTCATAAAATACATCTGAATAATGATTAATTATCAACAAAGAATCTTCTTATCCATTATAATAACAATCCCTTATAATATTTTGCTCCCAGCTTCCTTCTTTCCTTAACCCAATAGATTTCTATTATTCTTATTGGGTCAACACCTCACCTATAAAGATGGACACCCCGCTCAGGCAGTTAGGCAAACTTTTCCAATAAAATGGGGCCCCTAGGGTCCATGTCCCCATGACAAATCCCTACTTTCTTTGGTTGTCTTTGACGAGTAAAGAAAGTATAGACACTCAACTCCTAGCCTGAAAGCTCGTCATCTCTTCTTGAAAGCTCGGTGCTTGGTCCCTATAGCCTCCCCTACATGCTATTCGTTAGGATGACTTAGCTCTGGCACGTACCCTGCAAGATAAAGATATAGATACAAGTCATCTTTCCCTCGCGCGGGCTCAAGGAGTAACTTAGTAGTCCCCCGAGAAGCGGGATAAATAAGTCGACCGTTGAGAAGCGGGATAGTGCATGTCGACCACTAAGAAGCATGATAGAAATATCGTTGACCACGGAGAAGCGGGGTAAATAGCAAGTGGACCACTGAGAAGCGGGATAAATAACAGGTCGACCACTGAGAAGCGGGATAAATAACAAGTCGACCACTGAGAAGCTGGATAGATAACACTACAAAAAAACACCAAAATAGCGACGGACAATTTCCGTCGCTAAACAGGAGAAATTCGTCGCTAAATCGTTTAGCGACGGATTAGCGACTGATATCGTCCGTCGCTATAATGGGCGTCGCTAGATCTTAGCGACGCAATTTTTTGTCCGTCGCTAAAATCTACCGACGGATCATTCCGTCGCTAGATGAAAACGTCCGTCGCTATAGTTCCCCGGACGACGAGTTCGTCGCAGAAATTGCCGACGAAATGGCGACGGCAATTTCCGTCGCTACCGTCGCCAGACGCACAATATTTCCGTCGCTAAACTCCTACCACGACGATTTCGTGACGAACTTTGCAAGGGAATAGCTACGGAACTTTCCGTCGCTAGACTTAGCGACGAATGAGTCCGTCTCTATGATCCGTCGCTACATTTAGTGACGGAAATAACCGTCGCTAATTTGTTTTTATTACTTGAATTTGATGCCATTTAGCTACAGTTTAGTGATGGAATAATCCGTCGCTAAATTTAACTACGAATATTTCCGTTGCTATTCCGTTGGTATTCTTTATTTTATTTGATATTTAGCTACGGATTTAATACAATATTTATCCGTCGCTAAATTTTAATATTTTTTAAAAAAAAATTACCCGCTAATTAATTTCACATTCCTACATTAAACCTATAATATAATAAATTTATCTACTAATTAATTTCGCATGCATGCAATAAACCTATAATATAATACATCAATAATATAATTGCAAAATATATTCTATTCAAGCATTCATACTCCTAAGCAATAACAAAAGTAAAGTTATATCGTTAGAAAGTACCAAGTATATTAATAAACATAATCTAATCCTCTCCTAAGTTTTCATCATTTGAGTTAACAGAATGATCAGCTTGAGTATTTTGAGGTTGTGCCATAGAAGTGGATATTATTCCATTGCGACGCAACTCATCCATCAAACTTGCAATTTGAGCTTGCATTTGAGTCTGCATTTGAGCTTGTAGTTTAGACTCCATCTCAGCTTTTTCAGCTTGTAGTTTAGCCTCCATCTCAGCTCTTTCAGCTTGTAGCTTAGCATCCATCTCAGCTCGCATGGTCTCTAACTGTTGGTTCATCATTTCCTTCATTGCATCTTGATGAAGTTGTGAAGTAGCAGATGAACCACAACTAGTCCTAGTGATAAATGAGAATGACTTAGTCTCTAAGCCATAAATACGTTGTTTTTTTACCCCGCCAACAACATCTACATACAACTGAGACATGTCTATATTTGGTGACTCAGTTGACCCTTCAGCTTCTTGCGTTGCAGCATCATGGCGTGCTTGTATTTCTTCCTACAATTAAACACATATACACAATAAAATAAATATATAATGCATATAAAAATTTTATCTTTATAACAATATATTATTTGTTACTTTATACTTACAGCGATTCTCTTCGACCTCTCATCAACGAACATATCATCCTTCTTTTTGTGCATTTGCTCAAAGCACTCAAACAGATTAGGCTCCTTTTGAAGTTCATCTCGCTATTAACAAGCAAAAACAATAACATGATAAGTACAAAGATCAACATCACATAACGCCTTAATTAAAACCTAAACTATCCATGCACTTATTACCACATTCATCAAACAAACCAACATCACTTGTTACCACAAACAAGCTTCTCGTGGTGCTACAAATAAAATTCAAAACACAAAATCAAATTTCGAATTTCAAACACAACAAAGAGCAATGGCAGAACAAACCTTATCCGAATTTCATAGTTGTTGGAGAGCAATGGGCGGCGGCTGGGCAGAGCAATTCGAATTTCGTAGGCTGGGCGGCGGCTGGGCAGTGGTGGCACGAGACAGAATTTCGTAGCGGGCGGTGGTGGTGCTTTGAGCAGTGGCCGAATTTCGTAATCTCTGGGCGGTGGTGCTTTGGGTGGTCGGCGGTTGCAGCTGTCGGCAGTGGGCGACGGGGGTGAGCGACGGGCGGCGGGCGGTGGCCGGTGGCCGGTGGGCCGCGAGCGGTAGGCGTTGGGTCGCAGGGGGTGGGCGTTGGGTCGCAGCGGCGGTTTCCCGTCTTGCGTCTCGGTGTCTCTTGCGTAATGTTGGGGCGTAGGGTTTTATTATATTAAGTCTAGCGACGGACTCAAAATCCGTCGCTAGACTTCGCCAAAAGTCCACACGGATATGATATTAACTTATTGTAACCCTAGCGACGGATATCGCTAGACTGTTCTCCAAAAACATACATTGACTTGCGTTTTTAAATTAAGTCTAGCGAAAAAAAAAATTAAGTCTAGCGACGGACTGAATATCCGTCGCTAGACTTACAAAAAAAACACATGCAACTTCAATGAAAACCGACAAGTATTTTTTAAAATATGTATTCGTTCGTTTAATAAGTTACGTCTAGCGACGGATACGTAATTCCGTCGCTAGACTTAACCAAAACTTGCATCCTTGATGTAAATGTAGCGACGGATGTCATATCCGTCGCTAGAATTTTTTTTTTTAAAAAAATTTTTCGTTGGTTAAAAATTGCCCGAAACTTTAGTGACGGAAGAAAAATCCGTCGCTAGGGTGTGCTTTAAAATAACGTTATACAATTCTAGCGACGGAAATGATAATCTGTCGCTAAAATGTAACGACAAACGCAAACCCGTTGAAAATATAGCGACGAAAAATTATATCCGTGGCTAATTTGTAGCCACTAAAATTCTCGCAAAACGTCCGTCGCAAATCCGTCGCTACTTCGTCTCTAATATTTGCGCCAAAATTCACTGCCAAAATTAGCTACGTATTTAACGAAGGAAAACATCCATCGTAAAATCCGTCGCTAATCCGTCGCTAAATATTGATTAAACAAAAAAATGAAACTATGTCGCTAAGTTGTCGCAAATCCATCATTATATTAGCTACGGAAATAATCCGTCGCTAAATCCGTCGTTATTTAGGCGTTTTTTTATAGTGTAATAAGTCCACCGTGGTAGGTCTAGGTGGAATGTGCACATGTATACACGTTTGTTTATGCTACACGCTGAGTTGCGTACCATACCCAGGTGGAAATGTGTACATCACGGGCTTAGGGATCGCGTCTCTTAACCTTGGTATACTCTCATGTGTGGGCTGCCTACTACCTCATGCTAGCACCACATACATTTTTCTTTTTCTTTTTCTCTTTTTTTTTTCTTTTTTTCATTTTTGACGATGCATGCTGGGTTGCATGCCTTTCCCTGCATGCCTAGGTGGAAATATGTATTTGCTGGGTTTGGGATCACGTCCCCTTAGCCAAGAAATACATATAAGTGTGTGGGCTGCTTGCTGCGTCATGTTAGCACCACACACTTTCTTCCTCTTTTTTGCTTTTATTTTTCTTTTTTTTTTATTTGACGATGCATGCTGGGTTGCGTACATTTCCCTGCATGCCTAGGTGGAGATAGGTATTGGTATAGACCCACTACTCATCAACTTTCGCGCCGTTAATGGCCAAGATACGGTCGTTAATTTCATCAATGATTATATTCCTCGTGAACAGGTTCCCCCATTTCGATCCTAGTTGCGGGCTCGGGCGGCCCCTTGCATTAGACCCCCTCTTTAGTGGTTCCCTCATTCTAACTTGTGGAGTGCTAAGTTGGGTAAGTGGATGATTTGCTTGAGTGTTTGGGTTAGTAGCCAACTACGAAAATCATTCGGGTTCCGCCAATGGTAGTGCCTCCGACGATGACTATGGTGTCAGTCGAATCGAACTGACCCTCGCCTTGTTTGCTAAGGCGTTCTTGTAGGTTCTAAGAATGCGTATTTTGTGACTCGGCCATTTCGGCTTATCTCGAGTTTGATTGTGTAAAATGAAAGGGTAGAATCGGTACAAACTAAGAACACATAATTTTTAACAGCATATAAAAGTCAAACCCATTTCAGATGATGATCAAGTGGCACTTCAACTAGCATGCATGATCAACACCCTATTTCTTGAAATACTCCTAGGTCGAATGGTGAAACAAAGGTTTAGTTAAAACCCATCTTCCTAGCTAGAGTATTCAAGAATGATGACTCTTCCATGCTGCCAACAATGATTAGAAACTAGGAACGCATGCTTTTCTTAGTGTTCCCCACAAAAGGCGCCAATTTGGACCATGTCCACCATAAACCGGGTATAAAGGTACAAAACAGGGGTAGGAAAATAGTAGTATTATTACTCGGGGTGCTAAACCCAAAAGACTACGTACGAAGCTCGAGATATCGGCCCAAACAATAAATAAATAAACAAGCTAGAGAAGTAATAAATAAAATAAAACTAAATATGTTACATATCGGCCCAAACAATAAATAAATAAACAAGCTAGAGAAGTAATAAATAAAATAAAACTAAATATGTTACCAACAAGACTCGAACCCTAGCATGCCGACAGGAGAGAGAAGACTCAAACCAATAGACAAGAAGGCGTTTGGTGAGCCAATGGAAGCCTTTTAAATGAAGGGAAGGGTGCTTGTTTATATTGTTAAAGAACTCACGGATGGTTGACCGATGGATGCATCTGGCAGCCTTCATTCTTGGCCACACACATGTCTCCCCACTACTTTGCTTCCAAGGCACTCCCATACATAATTGGAGCTTCCTACCCTTTAGTATACAAGATCTTGAGTGGCTTGGTGGTTTGTAACTTGTGTTATTATGCTTAAGGTTGTGAGTATGATATCTCCTAGTAACAATTCCTTATAATATTTTGCTCTAAGCTTCCTTATTTCCTTAACCCAATAGATCTTATTGGGCCAAATCCTCACCCATAAAGATTGACACCCTACTTGGGCTGTTACGCCAAAATTTTCAAATAAAATGCCCCCGGGCCCCCGGGTGGGTCCCATGTCCCCATCAAATTAGTCCACACTTTTTACAAGGAAAGGTGTTATCACCTGAACCCTCCCCTCTATGTGTGTGTGTGTGTGTGTGTGTGTGTGTATATATATATAAGAGATGGATTAGGTGAGAACCACACGTCCAAGAGAGAATTGAGAATCAATCACAACCGTCCACGTGTCTAGATCTAATAGATCAAAAACACTATTTAAAAAAAAATATGCGGTGGCATTTTCATAAATAATTAAGCTTTGAAGTGCAAGTAAATAGTGTTAAAAGTGCAAATAATAGTTTCGTATAGTGCACCTAAGTGCAAGTAAAATGTATTAAAAGTGCAACAAATAATGTACATTGAGCATCAATATTAAGTGCACCTAAGGTTATCATTAGTTGCACCAAACCTTATGATTAAGTGCACCATTGCGAAAGACGTTATCAATAGGTGAATCAATATGAAAAAGGTAAATTACTTGCACTATTAAGTGAAAATGGTTGCACTTTTAAGTAATTTTACTTACATTTTTACTTGCACACTTGCACCAAAGTTTAAGTTATTTACAAAAATGCCACCGTATCTTTTTTTTAAAATTAAATTTGATCTATTAAATCTAGACATGTAGAGGACGGTATTGAAAAACTCTTATAAACTTGATATTTTATTTCAATTGCTGTGTGTTTCTTTCATAAAACATGGCAGGCTTATATACAAAGAGAAAAGAGAATTAAAAGGTAAGATAGCAAAATACAAGCTGTATACTATATTAACTCCTTGATTTTAGGCATGAGATGATGAGAATGATTCCTTTGAATATTTTCTTGATTTCCTGCAGTGACATTTGTTTCCATTGTCTCTGTAAAATATTTTGTTTCCTCAATTAGCTTTTCTTCCTTATCAGCCCCCTTCAAGTTGGAGACGGAGTGTAAATGGAGTCCCATCTTGTCGCGAAGGAAAATAAAAGGTGCCTTAGGTAATGACTTGGTGAAAATATCTGCTATTTGGTGTGAAGATGGCACAAACCGTGTGATAAGGTGACCCATGGCTACCTTTTCTCGAACAAAATGGTAGTCTATTTCGATATGTTTGTCCTTGCATGAAAAAGAGGATTAACCGACATATGAAGAGCGCTGAGATTGTCGCAGAATAATTGTGGAGCATGAAGTAAAGGGATGCAATGTCACGTAATAAAAAAGTGAGCCAAGTTAATTCAGCCGTGGTGGAAGCCATGGACCTGTATTCTGCTTCTGAACTAGATCGAGCAACTGTAGGTTGCTTCTTTGAACACCAAGAGATGCAATTTGCACCTAGAAAAGCACAAAAACCTGTTGTGCTTCGTCTAGTTAAGGGACAACCTGCCCAATCGGCATCTGAAAAAGCATACAAAGATAGAGGACTTTTAGAAATGAACCGTAAACCATAGTCTTGTGTACCTTTAAGGTAGCGAAGAATTCGCTTGACTGCTTTAAGATGTAGTTCTGGGGGAGTTGAAAGAATTGGCAAACTTATTGACTGCATGTTGAATGTGGTCGAGTGAATGTGAGGTATTGAAGAGCACCAACAATACTTCTATAATAAGTAGCATCTACACCATCATCTACACCATTGTGTTTTGACATATTATCTTTGCTTTAAGAACCATAGGAGTAGCATTAGGGAGAACTATCTGCCATCCTTGTACGAGTGAGAAGATCCTTGATATATTTGCCTTGAGAGAGAATGACCCTCCATTGAAGTATTTAATTTCCACACCTAAAAAGAATGTTAGACATCCAAGATCCTTTATAGCAAATTCTGTACTTAATTGATGAATTAAGTTAGAAATAAAGGAGTCATTATTTCCAGTCACCAATATGTCATCTACATAGATGAGAAGCAATATTGTAACAGAATTTTGACGATAAACAAATAAAGAAGAATCTGCCTTACTGCAATAAAAACCAAGATGAAGAAGAAACTGAGATAAGCGATCAAACCAGCTCGAGGAGCTTGCTTTAGTCCATAGAGGACTTGTGAAGAAGGCATACATGATCAGGTTTGTGTGGATCCACAAATCCAGGGGGTTGTTCGATATACACAATCTCCTTTAAATTTCCATGCAAAAAGGCGTTCTTCACATCAAGTTGTTTCATGTGCCAGTTTAGAGAAGTTGAAAGTGCTATCACAAGACGAATAGTAGTATGACGAATAACTGGGCTATAAGTCTCATCAAAATCAATACCTGAGACTTGTGTAAAACCACGGGCAACAAGACGAGCCTTGAAACGCTCAATAGATCCATCCTCCGTTGCTTTATACGATAAATCCATTTTGACCCAACAACGTTCACATTTTGGGGTCGAGGAACTAGTGACCAGGTTTGGTTTGAATGAAGGCATGTAGTTCCTCTTCATAGCCATAACCCACTGAGGATCTTTTAGAGCAGCATGATAATTTCGGGGTTCTACAGGTAACTCGACTTGAGATAGATAGCATTCATAATCTTGTAGATGTTTTGGAGGTTGCCTATGACGTTGAGGACGAACATAATTTTCACTTTCATTATTGTCGACATTTGTATCAACAATATGCCTAGGCAAGTCATTTAGCAAAGTGAGAGTTTCTGTATCTGTCGGTTCAACTGCAACTGAGGTTTCATCCTCATAAAGGCACATTAACATCAAGCAAAACTCCATTTTTTCAGGAGATTCAACATTACTATCATTATAACATCTGTTATGATCATTATTTTCATCACAACAACCAATAGTAGTTATAATAGATGTTGGAGTTGCTGACTCTGCATTTGTTCCTACCTTTGGAGATTCAGCTTCAAGAGTGACTTTAAACCATTCATCAAGAGATGGAAATTCTGCAAATTCTATTGGCACATGAATTGATTCTGGAGAGAGGGTTTATAGAGGAATTTACCTTCATCGAAGACAACATGTCTTGATATGTATACTCTTTTTGTTCGAGGTTCATAGCACCTATAACCCTTGTGAATAGGGCTGTAACCAATAAATACACAAGGATAAGTTTTCTTAACAAATTTATTACCTCCTTGATGTCTTAGAGAAGGAAAACATAAGCATCCAAACACTCGCAAGCTTTTGTAATTTGGTTCTTTGTGATATAGCTTAGAGTAGGAGACTGATTGTGTAAAACTGAGGTTGGCATTCTTTGATTAAATAGACCGCTGCAATAAAAGCTTCAATCCATAAAAATAATGGTAAGTAGCATGAAATAACATAGTTAAACCTGTCTCAACAATGTGCCCGGTGCTTCCTCTCGGCGACCCCGTTTTGCTCTGGGGTTCCAGGACATGAAACCTGGAGCTGAATACCACAATGACTAATATGACTGAGAAAATCAAAGGAGTTAAATTCTCCACCACCATCACATTGAAAAATTTTTATTTTTCTATCAAATTGATTTTCTACTAATTTTTGAAATTTTTGAAAACAAAGAAAAAAATCTGACTTTTTCTTTAAAGGATATAACCAAGAAAATCTTGAAAAAATCATCTATAAATATAACATAAATCGAAATCCTTGATTTGAAACAGTGGGAGCTGGTCCCCAAAGATCACAATGCACTTTTTGTAAAGGAAAATTAGACATATCATTATTCAAATTAAAAGGCAATTTACAACTCTTTCCAGATTGGCAACTAACACATATAGAAGACTTAGTTTGCCAATTAGTAACATCAATGACCTTCTTTCCTTTTAACAGAGATAAAATCTTTGCACTTGGATGTCCAAGGCGTTGGTGCCACACAGAGAATGAGTTGTCCCCTTTTATTGCAGATAAAGCTTCTTGAAAACCAGGTTCTAAAGCATAGAGTTGTCCTTGTCTATGCCCCTTCCCTATTGTTCTCTTGTTGTGATCCTTAATAACAAAATCAGATGATGTGAATTCAACAGTACAAAAGTTATCACTAGTGATTTTACTTACTGAAATTAAATTCTTTTTCAGTTTCGGAACGACAAGAACATCTTTTAAATTTAGTTCTCCAACACATGCATTTCCACTATGTGTTATATCAAGTTTGTTTCCATTTCCAACATAGATAACATCGTTTCCTTTATATGGTTTGTATAAGACAACATACCTGCGTTGTTGGTCAATGTGAGCTGTAGCTCCCGAGTCCATGTAAAAAGAAGGGTCATTGTTGTTTAAAGTGAGAGCTGCCC
>CP025649.1:6047985-6117828 GCA_003576665.1 Ipomoea trifida | reverse complement strand
AAATTGCATCTCTTTGTGTTCAAAGAAGCAACCTACAGTTGCTCGATCTAGTTCAGAAGCAGAATACAGGTCCATGGCTTCCACCACGGCTGAATTAACTTGGCTCACTTTTTTATTACGTGACATTGGCATCCCTTTACTTCATGCTCCACAATTATTCTGCGACAATCTCAGCGCTCTTCATATGTCGGTTAATCCTCTTTTTCATGCAAGGACAAAGCATATCGAAATAGACTACCATTTTGTTCGAGAAAAGGTAGCCATGGGTCACCTTATCACACGGTTTGTGCCATCTTCACACCAAATAGCAGATATTTTCACCAAGTCATTACCTAAGGCACCTTTTATTTTCCTTCGCGACAGAATTCTTTTGTATAGTCATCTAAGGATCGTGATCCTTTCTTGATGGTCATCAACATATTTTTCAAAAGACCTTCCTTTTCAATTGTGATTGGCAGCAGTTGTTCTTCTAAAGAACTCCACACATCATGTGCAGTGGCATCTTCTACAATGGATGGTTGAGCTTCTTCTTTTATTGTGCCAAGCAACCATGAAATAAGAAGACCATCATTTGTTAACCACAAGGTGTAGGCTGGATTCACAACCCCATCTTTTAGCAAACGTTCAGGTTTGTCATCATTCTTTTCCAAATGATGAAGCACGCCGAGACTACGAGCCAGATGAAGGATTTGTGATCAACACATGAGATAGTTGTTGGAGCCTAGTCTGATTGAAATCAAACTGGCACACTGATGGAATGATTGTAACGTAAGCTTGGGTTCTTCCATGACTAATTAATAAGAAAATGGAGGAACTAGGCTCTTGATGCTTGCGAGTTTCAAGGCCCTGATACCATGAAAAACTCTTATAAACTTGATATTTTATTTCAATTGCTGTGTGTTTCTTTCATAAAACATGGCAGGCTTATATACAAAGAGAAAAGAGAATTAAAAGGTAAGATAGCAAAATACAAGCTGTATACTATATTAACTCCTTGATTTTAGGCATGAGATGATGAGAATGATTCCTTTGAATATTTTCTTGATTTCCTGCAGTGACATTTGTTTCCATTGTCTCTGTAAAATATTTTGTTTCCTCAATTAGCTTTTCTTCCTTATCAGGTATGTGATTGGTTCTCAATTCTTTCCTGGGCATCCTTTTTTTTTTCTCTCTTTAATTTTTCAAAGGGTTCTCACTTGGGAGAGAAATAAGAACCAATCTCAGCTTTACATATGTAAAAATTCGACAGATCTGATCAGATTTTTAAAAATATGGTGGCATTTTCTTAAGTATCATCAACTTCACTATGCAAACTTGAACACTTAAATATGCAATCTTTAACAACTAAATATACAAACCTGCTAAATTTTATAAAATCAACGAAAAAGCTAAATTTTAAATCTAAACCATAAATGCTAGATCTTTAGTAGTAAAAAGTGAGCCACTATACTAAATAAAATTAAATACTCAGTCATAAACTCTAAAAATGAAACCCTAAGTGAAATGCACTCTCGCATTTTTGCAAGTAAAATCATTTAATACTAAATGTGCAAATCTTGAAAAGTCTAAGAATTGCATATTTTACTATTTTAGTATTCAAGTTTGCATAGTAAAGTTGGTGATAATTACGAAAATACCACCACATTTTTTTAAATAAAAATTGATCGGATCCGTCCGATTTTTCTAGATGTAAGTCCCGATACAAATGTCTACATCAAGATTTTGTGTGTGGAGTAAAAGTTTGGAGTAAAAAATGGGACACAAATACACATAGTATTTTCCACTAGGATATCGTTTAAAATTTGATAAATCATTTTGTGATAAGTATATAACACTACTAATATTCACGCTCAAATTAGAGTATGAGAAATTACAACGTGCCAAGAAAAATATTAGTTATATACTCTAAATACTAAGTAAACCATTCTGGGGCATCATTCCCTCATTTTCATTCTCTATGGTAGTACGTAAATATATGATGTTTTATCGGGACCGGGTCAATCATAAACTAAGTGTAGAAGTATAAAATAGGGGTAGAAAAGTAGTAGTATTATTGTTTGAGTAATAGGCCAAAAGGAATATGTACAAAGCCCAAAATATTGGCCCAAAATGGCGGTCCAAATATAAAATGAACAATACAAGCGGGTTGCTGCTAAGAACCAAACCTGATGTGTGTTGAAAGTTAGGATCACAAGCCTCTAGACCAGGGGGATTTTGTGAACCAAGGGATGATGTATAAATGGAAACTATTTGTATAGGTTATGATATAAGTTGTATCTAAGCGTGGGGGTAACACCCATTTTCCCTCGTTTTATTTTTTTGGCTTCTACAATTGTAAGTGATGTTTTTCAAAGTAATAAAAAATAAATTTTCAAAAGTTATCCTAGATTTTGTTTTTGGAAATGGGGGTGTTACAATGAGTATGATCAACCAAGAAGGCAATCACCAAGAGATCAATATGATGATAGGGAATATGGTGATTACAACCACTCAAGAAGAGCTCCACCAGGATCTCAAGGAAGATATGCATATGATGATCCACTGAAGATTTACCAAGAGTCTTATTATGGTCATGATTATGAGCATTCAAGAAGGGTCTAACTATTAAGGAGAGATCTATCCTATGATCATTCAAGGGAATACCAAGCACCTCAATTCTACCGGGATGGTTATGAGGAGGAATATCATGATCAAGAGGTGTACTACTATGAGCACCGGAGGGATTGATAGAAGGAGTGCATCTCACAACAAAGCTACAATTCCAATCTTACCCTTCTAGCTACTATGATGAGGATGATGACTATTTCCCACCAAAGAGGAAATCTATTGCCGAAAACATGTATGAGTATTGGTTGGAACCCAAACCAAGAGATCCAAATGACCCCTACAAAACCATTGAGAAACATGTGTTTGAAGATATCAACTTTCAGGTGATTTGTCATGCTTGTAAAGGGTTTCGAATTCATTATAGGTATCAATGTCAAAAGTACATATACTGCAAGAGATGTATGGCAAAAGTCTCATGTGAATGTAGGTACAAGCACCATAGGGATGATGGAGTTAGTCAAAGGTGAAATGCCAAGTCTCAAGGCAAGTACGGGTTGAGTGAAGAAACTAGGGCTTTGGCGAGGTATTTAGGAATCAACATTGTGCCGAATGAAAGCATGGAGGGGGATATTAGATTGACTTCAAGGGTTGATCAAGGTGTGCATGATCGTAGGAAACAAGTGAGCTTTAAAGTGCCATTGGAGGAGGTCATTGAAGATGTAAAGGAGAGTGGGCAAGAGATCTCTGTTAGTTAAGAGTTGCAAGACCAAGAAGAAGAATTGAAAATCAAGACAAGGGATATGGAAATGAATTGAAGAAGATAAGGATGAGGATGTTAGACATGTATACCCTATGAGCCAGCATTTATTGTTTTGGGCATTAATTTCTTATTAAATAAATATAATAAATAATTATTTTATTTATTTTATTAAGGCTTAGTTAATATTTGATATTATTCCATACAATCTTCTTAATTCTTCATTCTTAAGTGTTAAGAATATGAGTGACGAAGAATTAATAAATGAAGTATTGTAAAATGTTCCTAGTCATAGGAATTCTAATTGGGCATTAGAATTCCGATAAGACTAGCACATTGTCCTTCTTATGGTGAGTCTCATGCCATTCTGTATGAGATACAGAGATTGGACATGTGGATGATTGTTAGAGAACAAGTCATTGAACATTGACTGACTACAACGTACCGCATGGTGTTTACCTACGTGTCATCGGTATGTTGTATGTTACAAGTATGCAATAATCCTTTGACTTGAGACGACATGGTTGTCTCGTACATATGGTGGACTAGTTTTTGCCAGTATGCGTCTTTTGTTCCTTATGGGGCTATAAGTGTACTTGGTGGCCTAGTTTAGTATTGTACGGAGACATGTGTGCGTTCAATAGAGGATCCATCGCCTTGAGGTAACAAGGATGTTCCAGTCTATTTAATAATCATACAACGAGAATCTCTGGCCAGAGTACAATGAAGTTGGACTTCAGGTTAAGAATATTGAATAGACATATTGACCAGGTTTATGGGTTTGACCAAGTTTGACAATGACCTTTATCTGGTTCGGAACAAGTGTTGTGTGGAAGGAATGTTGCATGATATTTGTAACAGAAAGGTTCATTATAATATATTAAAATATATTCATTGTCAACTAGGTAGTCATGACATACTGCTAGGTGTCACTCATGACTTACGAGTTATTTAATAATGAGTTATTAAATATTACTCGTTGCTATGTTTGACTATGAACCTAGAAAGTCACACCTTAATGGTTCGTGGTAACCTAGAAAGTCACATCTTAATGGTTCGTGGTAATGCTGAGAACTTTAAAAGAAATCGATAAAGAGTTATCGATATTGAATTAATACATTAATAATTGATTAATGGATTAATTCAATATTGGGTAGTTTTGGGCTTTTAAAGGCTAGCACCTTTGGGCCCAAACCAGGCTGTATATATAACTTTGCCCTATTTCTTGAGGACAAAGAGAAAAAAGTAATGCAGAGATCAGGAAAATAGTTTTCACTTAGAAATCTCTGGGAGTTCTCGCGTGCCCGACCGGTGGACGGACTAGAGGTCGGACGATTGGACGGTTTTGATTCTGCCGAAGCACGCTTCAAGGGTAAACCTATCTAACTTCCTCTTTAAACATAGAATAAATGAAAGGTGTGCGCATGTATGTTTTTCTAACAGTGGCATCAAGAGCCAGACTTTTTCTAATGATTTTATGTTTAGATTAATTTGTGGTTTTTGGTTTTTGATGTAAAATTTTGGGTTAATTTAATAATATAATAATTTGATTATTATATGCTTTTATAATATATATATGAGATATATATTAAATTAAATTTTTTTTAATATGTATAATATATATCAAAGGAAAAAAAAAGTTTTTTTTCTTCAAACTTACGTAAATCAAGTAAAATACGTAAAACAAGTTTTACGTAAAACTACGCCTTCTTCCCTACGTATCCGGCTGCTTTGCGATTGTCGTCCTCCATGCGTCTCCGGTCGGCGTTGTGCTGGTTAAAGAGTTCAACGGCCGTCGACTGCTCGCAACAGATGCGGAGGGCGATGGGAGAGTTTAGAAAGAGACACGGCTGAGCGTATCTGCTTCCCGGCGTCGGCGTTTTCATCCCGGTAGATTCGATCGGCGTCGTTGCTGATCGGAGTTGGTATGGCGTCGTCACTCTGGGATGGCTTATGTAGCCACCAGCTATTCTAGCTCTGGATGAGGCATCGTCGCTCGTGAGAAGGTGATGAAAAGTTCATCACCAGAATCATTTTTAGCCGGCAGCCGCATCTGGATCTTCTAGCTGGTGAAGAAGGCCGTCATTGTTGCTCCAAGAGACGACGATGAAGTGTTCATCGCCGGAGACTCTAAGCAGCAAGCTTTAGATGCGGCAACGCTGTTCGGGAGGTGGACGGCGTTGTTGGCCGGAAAGGATAGCCGGAAGGCATGGCTGGATTTACGTAAATTTGGGAAAAATAATATTACCAATTATTATTAGATAATTTTGGTAGTATTATATTTTTCAAAAAGTTAAAATATAATTAATATGATAATTAGAATTATATTACCAAATAAAATATTAGATATTTTAGGTGATACTAATTGTTATCATATTTAAAAACTAGTTTTATACGCGCATTGCGCGAATGGGTTAATGCCCAATGTTTATATTTAAATAAATATTTAAAAGTATATCAATGCAAGAATTATATAGGAGAAGTTTATACATGGGTAATTAAATGTCGAATTTTTTTATTTAAATATCTAACTCAAAGTATATGAATCTAAGATAATATAGAAAATTTATTATAATTATTACTAAAATAAATGTTTGCAACCTTGTAAAACCGATAGTCTAAATATTTGGTCTAAAAATGATAGTCTAAATAAATACTCCGTACTACTTTTAATTTGATTTTTTTTAAAAGTGTTCTTAATTCTCTTTTGAGTAACATTGTCATTGTCTACATCTTTACTATTTGTTCTCTTCCTTTTTGTTGGTTGTGTGTTATTTGCAATTCGGTTATTGTTGGTAGCATAGATGACAACGTCATGCAATGAGATTATGATATAGGAGCTATGGACTTTCCTTTAGGTGCTCTGCTTGGGGTTCATTTGGTTCAACCATTATTGTTGAATGAGTTATTGTGGATAAAGAAATTCCTAGTTTAAGAAAAAAGATTAAATAAATTAATAAAAATTTGTATTCCAAAGATATTAAAAGGTAGTTTCTCGCTTCGATTTGCTGGGTAATGGGTTATTTGAGTACTTTCATTGTCAACAAATCTCCCAAGTAGTTATTATGATTGGTTTCAAACTATTCTTTTTTTTTATTTTTTTCATGGTATTAAAGAAATACATATGTATCATTTTTTGGTGTAACTACTAATTTATTTAATTCAATAAGAGTAAAATAGAGTTATTCCGCTTCAATTTGTTAAGGTTATTATTTGAGTACTCTCTTTGTCAACCAATCTCCAAGTAGTTAATATAATTAACTTCAAATTATTTTTTAAAAAAATTCATAGTATTAATAAAATATTTGGTAACTAAATATATAACATTATTTTGTACTATAATTTTGATATTTAATTACAAGATATTGTAAAAATAAGATAATGGAAAATTTAATGAATATCAATTGATAAATTTGAATTAAAGAATCTTTGCATGAGAGAAAATAAAGACAATATAACTAATGAAATTATTTCTCTTATTTAATTTAATTTTTTGATAATGATTAATTTTTTCAAATAAAGGTATTGTAGACACATAATTCTAAATTAAATAAATAAATATGTATCATTTTTTGTTGTAGCTACTGATTTATTTAATTTAATAAGAGTAAAATAAAGTGAAAAACTTAATTATGTCAAATTTGATTGAGATGGGGTTCGAACCTAAGACCTTTCTTATAGAAATTAATGGGTAAGTTAAAAGTTAACGGAATATTAACAGAGAAGAGAATATTTAACGGAAAACTTAACGGAAAATCATAAAAGTAAGGTTAAATTAGGTAATATCTATGAATAATATTAATCTGAATTATCTTAGCCATCTATTTGATTAAATAATTCATCTGAACCATCCATTAGATTACCTCCATTTTTTTTACCTATTTTAGGCCTAACTCTCTTTGGCTCTTATTAGTATAGTAGATGTTCTATATTGATAATTGGAAATTAATTACTACTAATTAAATATGAGATATTTTTGGTAGTATTAATTATTATCATAATATATGATTATTTTCTATATTTGAAAAATTAATATTTTTGGAAGGTTAGAAGATAATATATTGCTATTACCATTTGAAATATGATTTTTATGGTATTAATAATTATATTATTATAATCTTGAAATATTTATTTTTCTCCTTAAATAGTAATTCTTTATGTGATAATTGAATGCTATTTAGGTATGTTTCCATGATTATAATATTTTAGATTAAAGTGTTTAATTTAAAATAATATTATAATGGTAATTAATTGATTACATACAAATTAAATTTTGGTATGAAATTAATTAGTTAATGGAAAGTTTTGATTTGTTATATGGAAATTGGTTTCCATATAGTGTTTTTAGATTGACCAAAGTTTTTATGGTATAATTGGATTATATCTTTTAAAGCCACAAATTAATGCATTATTTATTTTATGCTATGTATGGATTGCTTAGCATGTCGGTTTGGTCATGGACTTAGGACCCGTTGAATGAATGTGATTTATTTTGGGTTTTGCACCGTTTTTGGTGATTAATTAAAATTGGGGACTGCGTGCCTCTTATCTATTATTGTAATGTAAATCCCTTCCCGAAATATGTACCCCTTTTATGGTAGATAGGAAATGTATGTATGAAGAATCGAAGACTTCAAGAGTTGAAGACCCGAAGACTTCAAGAGTTGAAGACTTGTATATGTATGATGGAAGCTTACATGTAATAGATAGGATTTTAATTTTTCACTATTCACTGTGCACAGTCAAAATTAGCTGGCTCAATTTTGACCATTTAGAATTCCATGACCGACATCGAGTTTACTTTTCATGCACTTTATATATGTGATATATGTGAAAATGTTGCATGAGTAAAGTGAAACATAATATTCTTAAAATCTTCCCTTTATTAAATATTAAGTTGTAACGGTTAGGTCTCAAGAGTTGAGATTACCTAATCGTGGCTCTCTACCATCGTAAGAAAATCAAATATTTTTCTTAGCACGGTGTCGGCTATGCCAACATAGGGGCAACGTGTTATTTTAAAATATGTTGTTTTTCTTATTTTAAACATGTGATGTGGTAACACTTAGAAACTTTGCTTTTCAAGAAACCACTAAAGGTGAGAAAAGTCAAGGTTCAACTCTACTTGTTATCAGGATGGTGGGTTTGACTTAACTAAGTCCATTGGGCTAAGATGCCCCTTAAGGTGAGGTTCAATGGGCCATGGAGCTCAAGTTTAATAAAATCGAATCATGCATGAGATGTATTGGCAAGAGTTGGCCACTTACAAATTTTTCAAATTCCAAGATGCCCCTTAAGGTGAGGAATGAGATAAATTTGTAAGACCTCGATTACCCATTAGAAATCTTCCAATGGGATTTCCGTTTCTTGCTTGGGAAGTGCAGGATTCGAAAAATTTAGTGGGATGTAATATTTGATTATATAATTGAAAATCAAATAGTTTAATAAAGAATCGTGTCTAATAATTAATGTTATTTTCTGCAGTTATTTTCAAATGGCTTTAAATCCTTTGTCAAAAATACTCGAAGAAAAAAAACTTACTGGACCAAATTTCACTGATTGGCTCCGAAATTTGAGAATCGTTCTCAATTTGGAAAAGATCGGTTATGTTTTGGACCAAGATCCTCCATTGATTGGTATCATTCCAGATGATGCTGATGTTCATAATGCTGAAGTTGCAGCATTTGATAAGTGGAAGGATGATGATCTGAGGGCTAAGAGTTATGTCCTTGCCTCTATGACCAATGAGTTACAACGTCAGCATGAAAAGATGCCTGATGCAAAATCTATGGTCAATCACCTACAAGAGTTGTACGGTGAGCATAGTAGGATTGCACGTTATGAGGTTACTAAGGCCTTATTTCGAGCAAAACTACAAGAAGGAGGAAATGTAGGAGATCATGTTCTTAATATGATTGGCTTATTGGAGAGATTGGAAGAATTAAATATCTTCCTTGACTCTGAGCTTGAAGTAGACTTAATTCTACAGTCTCTTCCAGATTCTTTTGGGCCTTTCATAATGAATTTCCACATGAACAAGCTTCATTGTTCCAAATCTGATCTGCACAATATGTTGTGCACTGCTCATGCTACAATGAAGGGTATGAACACTGATATTGTTCTTTTGGCCTCTTCCAAGTCAAAGAAGAAGAGAAATAACAAGAAGGTTTCTAGAGAGAGACCAACTGGGGGAGTGACCAAAACAAAAGGAAATGTTGCAAGTAAAGGAAAGTGTTTCCATTGCAACAAAGAAGGGCATTGGAAAAAAAATTGCACAGAATATCTAAAGTCGTTGAAAGTCAAGGACAATGACAAACCTTCAGAAGGTATGCTCATTAAAGAGACTAGTTTTAATTGGTCTAAATAACTACTTCTTTGATAAAATACTCAGAAGCAACTTCACATGTTTTGTGTATCGTTGTAGGATCTGAGAAGAAGTAGAGAGTTGACTGAAGATGAGATTGCTCTAAGGATGGGAAATGGAGCAAGAGTTGCTGCATTAGTTATTGGAGATTTATCTATTCAGTTTTCATTTAATCATATTTAAAAGACTATTTATGTAATTCTAGTATTTCAAACATTATTTCCATTCCTGTTAAGAATAATTATGAATTTTTCTTTTCGGAATAATGTTTATTACATTTATTTCAATAATAAATGCGATGACACTAGAATATCGTTAAATGGTATTTATTGTTTGAATATGATTGATGATTAATAAATGAGTATTCGATACATGTTGATGTATGTATGGTCCATTTAATGGATCTTAGATCCTGAATGGGGTTCCATCTAAATCTGTTCGTAAGTCACCATATGAGATATGGGAAACCTCGTCTTAAGTATGTTAAGATTTGGGTTACACGGCTTATATCAAAAGCCTAAAACAGATAAGTTGGAAACAAGATCTGAAAAGGTAGAAAGATATAACTTCACAAAGAGTTTGTTAATATATCTTCCTAGCCTAATCAGATTTAAGAATCTGTGCAATACGAACCAAGAGTTATGCCTCCTCTTTAGAAAAGTGTTAGACATATTTGTTTGTTAGACATATTATACTTGTCTTCATGACACAAAGAGTGTCTTTGCAATTGGAGATGATGTGTCTAATGACAATCCTATCATTTACAAAGAGGCGATATCAGATATCGATTTTAGAATGTGGAACATCAGTTTTGACAAGGTAGTCAAATTGTTTGACTATACTGTAAAACATTGATGATCCATGTGTATAAAATGGTCAGTGGGAGTACTATCACATTTCTTGTATTATATGTAGATAACAAGAAATGACGTAAGCATGATGACTCCGATAAAAGTTTGATTATCTAAAATTTTCTATACGATAGATTTGAGATAAACAACCTATATCCTTGGGATTCGAGTCTATAGAGATAGATCGAAAAGATTAATAGGATTATCTCAAAATATGTACATAAAATATTGAATTTGTTCAATATGTTAGATTCTGAGAAAGGTTTTATTACCTTTCAAACATGAAATCTATATCTCTAAAGTTTGTGTCCTGACACAACTGAAGAGAGGGATCACATGAGTAAAATACCATAGACTTCAGCTATTGGGTATCTTATATATGTGATATTATGTACAAGTTTTGATGTTTCTCATGTAGTGAGTGTCACTTGTAAACATCAATCAAATCTAAGTGAATAACACTGGACATCAGTTAAGTAACTAAGAGTTTAGTCTTAACTGATGGAAAACGAGTATTAAAGATTAAAGGATACACAAATTTGATTTTCTATCGGATCAAATGATAGAAAGTCTACTTTTTGTAATAGTGGTGCAATTAGTTGGAAGAGTTCCAAACAGGAAATGATTGCATATTCAACCACTGGAGCCGAGTTCGTTACTACTATCATCTCCCAAGAGATTTCGTTGGAAATGGAGATATTGTAATGCAGATAATAGCTTTTACGGATAACCTAGCAAATCCGTTTTCTATACCACTTATTCAGGAGCAGTTAGATCGGCATCTTGAGAAGATGAGGGTTACCGATTGGCTCTAGTGCAAGTGGGAGACTATAAGACATGTATGCCCTAGGAGCCAGCATTTATTGTTTTGGGCATTAATTTCTTATTAAATAAATATAATAAATAATTATTTTATTTATTTTATTAAGGCTTAGTTAATATTTGATATTATTCCATACAATCTTCTTAATTCTTCATTCTTAAGTATTAAGAATATGAGTGACGAAGAATTAATAAATGAAGTATTGTAAAATGTTCCTAGTCATAGGAATTCTAATTGGGCACTATAATTCCGATAAGACTAGCACATTGTCCTTCTTATGGTGAGTCTCATGCCATTCTGTATGAGATACAGAGATTGGACATGTGGATGATTGTTAGAGAACAAGTCATTGAACATTGACTGACTACAACGTACCGCATGGTGTTTACCTACGTGTCATCGGTATGTTGTATGTTACAAGTATGCAATAATCCTTTGACTTGAGACGACATGGTTGTCTCGTACATATGGTGGACTAGTTTTTGCCAGTATGCGTCTTTTGTTCCTTATGGGGCTATAAGTGTACTTGGTGGCCTAGTTCAGTATTGTACGGAGGCATGTGTGCATTCAATAGAGGATCCACCGCCTTGAGGTAACAAGGATGTTCCAGTCTATTCAATAATCATACAACGAGAATCTCTGGCCAGAGTACAATGAAGTTGGACTTCAGGTTAAGAATATTGAATAGACATATTGACCAGGTTTATGGGTTTGACCAAGTTTGACCATGACCTTTATCTGGTTCGGAACAAGTGTTGTGTGGAAAGAATGTTGCATGATATTTGTAACAGAAAGGTTCATTATAATATATTAAAATATATTCATTGTCAACTAGGTAGTCATGACATACTGCTAGGTGTCACTCATGACTTATGAGTTATTTAATAATGAGTTATTAAATATTACTCGTTGCTAGTTTGACTATGAACCTAGAAAGTCACACCTTAATGGTTCGTGGTAATGCTGAGAACTTTAAAAGAAATCGATAAAGAGTTATCGATATTGAATTAATACATTAATAATTGATTAATGGATTAATTTAATATTGGGTAGTTTTGGGCTTTTAAAGGCTAGCACCTTTGGGCCCAAACCAGGCTATATATATAGCCTTTCCCTATTTCTTAAGGAGAAAGAGAAAAAAGTAATACAGAGATCAGGAAAATAGTTTTCACGTAGAAATCTCTGTGAGTTCTCGCGTGCCCGACCGGTGGACGGACTAGAGGTCGGACGATTGGACGGTTTTGATTCTGCCGAAGCACGCTTCAAGGGTAAACATATCTAACTTCCTCTTTAAACATAGAATCATGAAAAGTGTTTTGATGCTTCCGCTGCGCATGCATGTTTTTCTAACAGAGGAGGTGGAAGTAGTGTGGGAAGATGAAGAACCTCATGGTCATATTTTTGAGTCGTCAAATGGTAAGTCTCTCGATCCTAGTTGTGATGTCATTATTCTTAATAATTCGTGTGCTCAATCTTGTGGTGACATGTGTGACAATCTTGATGCTTGTGATGATATTGTTGTTTCTACTTGTGTTGATGTATGTGTTGAGTTTGGAAACGCTATTGATGATGTTGTTGATCAAGTAAAGGAGGTTGAGGATGGAATGAATAGGGGTGATTTAGAAATGAGTGTTGAAGATGTTAAAAATAGTGAAGAAGTTGTGTAGTTGGAAAAATGTAAAAAGATAAGAGATGAAAGTGTGGAAGAGGAGGTTGAAAAGAATGAAGGAAAAGAAAAAGGATAAATGAAGGAGATATCTAAAAAGGCATTTGAAGGGTATGGCATAGCCTTTGAAGGATATCAAGAGTTCATGGATGCCTGACACTTGAGGGCATACATAATTGAGGAGAGGGTGGATGGGGCGAAACGGCTAGTCTTCGTCCAAGTGTGCTTGAATGATGGATCAGTAGTTGCATCGGGCTAAAGATGTTAAATGTGACGTTTCTTGGGAGGCAACCCAAGGTTATCTTACTTTTTGTTGTATTTTTTTCATTTTTTTGTGTGGTTTTTCATTTGCTAGGTAATCTCTTGTTAGTTTGAGATCTTCTAGAAGGAGAAACTTTGGTAGTAAAGCGACAAATGAGAACAGGTTTTGAATGATTGGGATAGAACTTGCATTGATTGGGATAGAACTTGCATGGGGAATGTACTACTTTTGACTATCACTCTAAGGTGAGTTCCCTACACCCTCTAATCCATATTCTTACATGATTTGGCCATGGCTCATTTATATGATTGTTTCATTGTTGTATGTCCCACCCCATTTTGTCTCCACCCCCACACTAGTTGTTTGCCTAATGTTTAGTCTTGCTTGATGGAAACAAGGTTTAAGTGTGGGGAGGTTTGAGATTCTTTTGAGTACCATATACCTTCTTTGTGGTCATACTTTTGTAAACATTAGGTAGATAGGATGCGCATTTGAATTCATGGATGTGTTTTTGTTCCTCCTACCTTGCATTTGTTGAGAAATGTGTGTTATAGGCTCAATTGGTTGAAAATTTTTGAGTCATTTTCATTTTTGGTCCTATTATTATTGGGGCATTGCCAATTTCAGTCCACTTCATTAATTTTTACCATATTGCGGCCAGTCTTATTTAGTCATTGCCACTTTTAGTCCATCGTTAAAACTTTTGTCAAATGGCCGTCCAAAACAGGGGTATTTTTGGTCTTTTCATGCTTTGGTCATCTCCTTGACCCGTTGCAGTGGTTTTCCTTACACATTTTCATCCAATGAAGAGGTCCGGCAAAAGCCATGTGAGCCACATTACAAAGCCATGGTTTTCGTCGGACCTCTTCATTGGATGAAAATGTGTAAGGAAAATCACTGCAAAGCGTAAAGGTGATGATCAAAGCATGAAAAGACCAAAATATCCCTGTTTTTTATGGTTATTTGACAAAAAGTTTAACGGTGGACTAAAAGTGACAAGAACTAAATAAGACTGGTAGCAATGTGGGAAAATTAATGAAGTTGACAAAAATTGGCAATTCCCTAATAACAGTAGGACCAAAAATAGAAATGACTCAAAATTTTTAGAAATCACCTCTTATACCATTGTGAGGTTTGCATAGGACCCAAGTAGGGTTACATTTATTTGTGTGCTTGCATGGATTCATCTTCCTTTCTCTTAGATCTCGGTATCTTAGATCCTTCAAAGTCGGAGTATGCGCACGAGATTGGGTTGTGAAAAGATATGGTGGCAAGACCCGGAATTGAACAAATTTTTGGCATGCCATGGGGATAAAGGTGATATCTTTTTGTGAGCTTGTGTGATTCCCTACTCCCAATGAAAAAGGCAAGTGGGGTTGAAAAAGAAAGAGTCAATAGAAAAAGCTAAAAGAGACTATGATCTATCCTTACTTGAGAGGGAAAAACAAGAGGTGAGCCATCTTGTTAAAATTTGGGTAATCATTTGCACAGTCTTTGAAAAAACATAGAGCTCTACATAAAGTCGATTGACCTAATGAAGTTATCCTAAAAGATAATAAGAAGAAAGAGTGATGATTTTGTCAAGCCAAAAGGCGAGGAGTGGTCCATGGCTAGTTAGCTACCCTCACTTACTTTATTGTTGGGTCTTGGGGCCAAAGGTGAAAAGTTTGGAAAGCTTGTGCACATAGTTTCACTAGTCAACTGGGTCTTGTAGATTGAATCAAAGCCTTTTGCTGGTGGATAAGTGTGTTTGAGATGTGTCCCATGAAATAATAATAATAATAATAATAATAATAATAATAATAATAATAATAATAATAATAATAATAATAAGTGATCTAAGGGTTCTTGTTTCCTTAAATTTTGATCTAATTGAGGGTGTCACACTCACTTCACCATATCTCCAAGGTAGAGGGAGGAACAACACATTCTTGACTTCTTGTGCATAACTTGTTTACACAACCTTTGGAAGAGTATGATTGCTTTGAGGGTACTTGGCACTTATATTTGCTTGAGCGCAAGCAAGGTCTAAGTGTGGGATAAAGCCAAAAGCAAGGTGATTTATTGATGTTTTTTTGTTCTTTATGCATTGATTTCACTACAAAAATAGTAAATATTGGTGAACCAGAATGTGATGTTTAATTGATCAATTTAATTGTAGACGGATTTCAAACTAGGGCTTAGAGAACTTTTGACAACTCATTCAGTGTTGAAATTCTTACACTGTGCACTTGAATTTCGAGAAAGATATGTTAAATTCTTGCTCAATTCATTTGATTTTCCATTCATTTTTGAAGAATCTAATAAATGATACAGTTACTATTAAAAAATGAAGATATTTTCTAAAGCATTTTACACCTTATAGTCTAATTAGTTTTGTTACATTAAAAAAAATAAATGCATGGAATCTCTAAGTTGATCCCCTTATATTAATATTTATAAACTTGAACCCGTCATTTTTTATCGATTGAACATCCTAGATAGATGAATCAAATCAGGTGTGGCCGCCCCTTAACGTGTGAACAGTGCAGCCTCACCGCTATGTATACAGATATACACCACTCAGTGTTAGAAAATGCACCACACAAACATGCATCATTTGGTATGCATCACCTAGAAACACATCACTAGGTATACAAATATACACCACAGTGTTATCAAATGCACCATTAAGGCATGGGAGTTATGGTGCATTATTTTGAGTGTGTGGTGTGTTTTATGGTGTTTTTGTGTATTTTCATGTGGTGCGTTTTCTAACATTGAGTGGTGCATTTTCTAACATTGAGTGGTGTGAACCGCACCGACCGCACAGGAAGACGCGGCTACATATGAACAGATTTCTATATATATATATATATATATATATATATATATATATATATATATATATATATATATATATATATATATATATATATATATTGCAAAGGCATAATTAAGATATTGATTCTTATTCTAAATAATCAAAAGAAGATTAATTAAATGAAAAAAAAAAAAACTTAACGGCCAAGATTTGTTTTTAAAAAAATGCAACAAAATGATTTTGAAGGTTTCTTATTTGTAATCTTTGATGCTTAACTTTGAATATTATGTATATCATCTGGCTATTTTTTTTTTTTATCAAATGGAAGGGGGGGACCCCTAGGAAAAGTCTAGCTACTATCCCTAACTCTACGTAAAGACGTGGCTCGCACTAAGTCTTTGTAAAAAGCTCGTTCCCCTCTCAGAGGGCAAGTCTCATGATCCGTCCAGTTGGCAAATTGAAGCGCACCGTGATTAGCCAGAGCGTTAGCGACATCATTTTTTTTTTTCATGGTACACCGCACACAAGGAAATCCTCCAATCCCTATTCATCCAACTCACTGCATCCTCAATGAAGCCACTTATGGGTCCTCTTAAAGCTGGTCTCTCACAAATCCAATCTATAACGTGACATTACTAGCATCAGACTGGATTTCAATGTTTCGGATGCCTCTCTTCCAAACCCATTCCATGCCCTTCGCAATAGCTTCAGTTTCAATAACGGACTCATCACCAAACATTAACCTACTAGTAAATCCCACCACCCAATCTCCACTAGTGGTTCTCAAAACCCCACCGTATCCCACTTTCTTGCTGAACCGTCCACATTAGGCGTCCATTGATGATTGTTGGATGCCTTCCAGCTCAAAGCGGCAGTACGCATTTCCTTATTGGGAGTTGCTAATATTTTCACTTCATGTATAAGCTTAATTAATAGATCTCTTGTTCGTTTTCTTTGATCCATGGGACTTTCTTGTGAACCTCCATCACGGTACCATTGAACACCTTATCATTTCTCCACTTCCAAAGATCATGTTAAATTTTATATTGTATTCTTTTAATACAGTGTAACTTATTCATAGTATATATTCCACAATTATGTCAACACTTATTGGGATGAGGTTCCAACCTTATATTTTTCTATTGAAATCAATGAGTAATTATGTTAAAAATAATAAATAATTAACGAAATATTACGTTAATAAAGTTTACACTGACATAATGCAGGCTAGAGGTATTTAGGAAAAGTAAATGATATGATAGAGGGTAAAGTAGAAAAAATAAAAAATAAACCAATAATGTATTAATTGGGATGTTTTTGTTTTCAATTTTGGACTATTTAACTATTTTCACATTTTGTTTCTAACTATTAATTATTCCATATTTGATGCAAGACTTTTAAAACTTACCACACTAATTTTGTCCCTTTAGTATAAGACAACGTTGTCCTTCAAGATAAGTAACTTTCATAGCGTAAAGTATTTAGGAAAAGTAAATGATATGATAGAGGGTAAAGTAGAAAAAAAAAAAACGAATAACGTATTAATTGGGATATTTTTGTTTTCAATTTGGACTATTAATTTAACTATTTTCACATTTTGTTCCTAACTATTAATTATTCCGTATTTGATGGAAGACTTTTAAAACTTGCCACATTAATTTTGTCCCTTTAGTATAAGATAACGTTGTCTTTCAAGATAAGTAACTTTGATAGCGTAGCATAAGATTTAATTTGGTTACTAATGACTTAAAATTATATTGGATGTATCAAATTAATGTGGCAAGACTTTAAGGGGCCGTTTGGTTCAGGTCATCTCAGATTACCTAGGGATAGGTAATCTGAGTCTGGTAATATTATATTACTTTGTTTGTTTCAAGTTATGAGATTACCTAGTAATGTTATATTACCTTGTGGCGGTAATGTTTCAGGGAAATGTGATTACCCCTATTTTTTTTTAGGTAATCTAAGATTACCTTGGATTATTCCAACTTTGCCCTTGTTAACTAATCCTTATATATACTAATAATAATAATAATAATAATACTAACACAATAACATATATAAAATAAATATATGCTTACATAATCAAATATACATGTGCATATGTTTATATATTTATTTTTTTAATATTAAGCATCAATACAATAGTACATATAAATAAATAAAAATACACACAATAAAGGCACACAAATAAATAAATAAATAAATAAATAAATAAATAAATATATATATATATATATATATATATAAAAGGACATTATAGTAAATTGTCGCATATAACCTAAAATATAACCCTTAACCAAACAAAGTAATATTATATGACATAATCCAAACCAAACATATCAGGTAATTACATTCCCAAAATCTCACATTACCTTCCTGGTTCTCCTGGAGGTAATCCTATTACCTAGAGTAATCCAAGATTCCGTGAACTAAACGCCCCTAAAAGTCTTGCACCAAATATAGAAAAAAGTAATAGTTAGAGACCAATTCAAACGTGAATAATTCAATAATTATGGAACGAAAATTGAAAAAATCTTCATTAAATTGGAAGATGAAAATTGAAAAACAATAAAAGAAATAAGCAAATAAATAATCAACACTTTATAAAAGTAGAGAATAAAGTAAAAGTAAGTCCACTGAAATTCAAATAGAAATACTAAAGAATATTACACAAAAAATTTAATTTATTCATTTTTATCTATCCACATTCTACCACCCACCCACCCCCAGGTCTAATACCATATTTCCGCAAAAGCTCCGGTCCTTCTCGCTTAGATGGCATTAGAAAGAAGAAACTTAAACGCCGCTTGCACAACCATCCTACGCCGTTGAACACCGACAGTTTCATCGAAACCGACGGCGCATCCACCGTGATCGAAGGTACTTTTTTTTTTTTTTTTTTTTTTTTTTTGGTTTTGATTTGTTTTCCTTTCCAATTTGAATTGTCTAATCAGTTGGTTGTTTTTCTTTCACGACACTTACATTGTAATTATCTGTAACTATTTTTTTTAAAGACACCGACGTGACAATAAATAATCACTAATATCTTTTGTGCGCGTACACACACACACACACACATATATATATAAAAGCACACCCCTAAAAACTAATTAAAACAGAATTAGGAACTAACTAGAGCTGTTTTAATCTTTAAAAAAATTGTAGTGACATTTTTGTAAATAACTCAACATTTAAACTGCAACTAATAACATCATAGATTGCAATTAAACAAAGTTATAAAATGCATCTGTTGAAAAGTCGGTGACAATTTTATAAAAAATTCAAACTTCAAATGTAACTAGTTATACTGTAAAGTATAATTTTTTACACTGTAATATGCAACTAAGTAAAATTACAAAGCACATATATTGACTACATTTGTACATATGTGGGTCGCACTCTATGATATTATTAGTTGCATTCTATAGTTTTATTAACTGCACTTTAAATTTGAGTTAAGATCAACAGTTCTAAGTGATTCTTAGTTCACTTTTAAAGCAATGTTTTTATTTGTTACAAATTATATATATTCACATTTTTTACTATTGTTACATTCTTACCATATTGATTTTTATGTTATACATATATACACACATTGGTTATCATTTAATCATTTATCTAGTCAAGATATTATAAATGGCCATTGTTCAATAAGGTACTTGCTGATAATATGCGATGAACGTTTTCAAACTGTAATTGTACATTCAAACTATATATTAAAAATGGAGGACTGGGTACTGTCTTAGCTTGAACAATGTTTGCAAGTTGACTCCTCACCAAAAAAAAAAATGTTGCAAGGTGACTTACGTGCCATGGATTATTTTCTATAGTCATTTATTGCAATTAAGTTTGGATTTTATTTTAGTTTGAAATAATGGTCATATTTATAATATAGCCGATAAGTCAATTTTGGATAGTTTAACTAAGTTTGACAAGGCCAAAGACATTGTGGTCTAGTGGCACCCGGTGTCTTGATTTACATTCCCACATGGATGATGGGAGTGGGTTCGAGCCTCAGTGAAGTCAACTGTTGACCAATACTACATTGAAAAAGTTATCTAATCTCTTATTATAATAAAGAGAGGGGATTTGGCTAATAGATTTGCTCCATTCTCCCGCCCACCAAAATTGATTTTCTTTTTGCATTTTTTTTCATCCACAAAAATTGATTTTTCTTTTTGCATTTTCTTTCATCCACAAAAATTGATCCTCCAATTTTCCTTCTCAATTTATTTCGTAAATCATGGGCATAGAGATTTGCCTTCCCAAAGTTTTGGGAAGAGCAAACGTCTTAATTCATATTAAGCATTTCCCATCCCTTATCATCATTACTAATTTTTGAATTCTTATTTCTAATTGGTTGAGATTTTGTTTTCGAATTAATTTATTTTCCGCTTATTCAGATTATAGTGTCCAAAATTTTATCTTTATCTCTAAATGAATTCTAATTGGTCTATTAGTTGTTCTTTGCATTTAATGTTGTTCATTGGAAACTGATTCTAGGTGTTTAATCCTAAATAGGTTACCGGCTATAGCTCCTGCGTGATGAACATTGCTCTCATCTATGCTGATTTCTTGGTATATATATTCATACAATCCCCTTCGACATCTACATAAGCAACCGGTGCACCCAAATATTCTACAACTTTGTACTACTACTGTTGCCATGGATGGTCAATTCCTTCATGGTTCTCAACTTAAGGCCGGTTTTACCACCCAAGGCTGTTAGAATACGTCTGGTTTGCACGTATGAGGTACCTGTTAGTCAGAAATCAAAACACATTAAGAGTATTGAATGAGTTTTTCATGATCAAGAGGTTAGTAATGCTTATACATGTGCAGTAATGCAAGTTTTAACAATAGCATTTTTGTTGATTTGTTTTCTCTTCTTTTATGAATTTAGGGGACCTTCATGCATGCAACTATTGATAAGAAGCAGGTGGAGAAATATTCCAACAAGTCATTCCCCTCGCTTATTATGAAACAAGTAATTGATAGGTATGTTTAAAAATCTCAAAGTTTCCCCATATACTGTAATCTATATTATTATCAATGAAATGTGTTATTGTAGATATTATAGGCAGGATAGTAGAGATATACTCTCCTATTGAGAGGAATGTGGGTGGAGGATGGCTAGGCTCATTGACTTTGTCATGGAAGATGCCAAGTACTCACATTACTGAAAAACTGCATTTTATGTTACTTATTGAGTTGGGGGCTTCTTACAAATCAGAGGATGCTTTTCAAGATTGTGATGAAGAAGGAGCAGATTGATAGCCTACAATCTCCTTTTATTGTTTTGGGAATTGACAAGGGAAGTGATTCTATTGCTAAGTATTGTGGTCATCTGGATGGTGGTGTTCTGCAGTGTGAACAACATTGATGAGGTACAACTATACTTTTATACTTATTGTTTTTAACTTAAACAACATATATTCTTAATCCTATTTCAGGTAAAATTGACAGTTTTATGGTTTGTTCTTAGGATTTCTTTGCTGGCCATGAATTAGTACAACATGTATGTGGAAAGTTTACCTATCTGTTAAGCTATTTTGATTTCTCTCTTTTCCATATTGGCTCCTCATTGTAGCAGCTATTTCTTTGATGTGTAGATGTCTTCTGTTGACACTGCCCTATAGGAAAAAAAAAAGTTTAATTCCTTGGTACAACAGATCAAGCTAAGGTTTAGAAAAAAAAATGAATTATTTCTACTACTGTATGAGAACTATTATGAGCACTGTAGAAGCATCAAATGGTAAAGACAGTTATGTTCTTTCCACATAAATGCAAGGCCAAAATATTGTATTTCGGCTTTAAAATATAGCCCAGAAATGACCACAAATTTGAATGTGCAATAAGGAGTAAAGTAATTTGTGATTTTTTTCAAACAATTTCCTGTGTAGTTATGAAAATTTTTCTACATACCATTCATATTGAATCTTAAAAATATATTATCTACAATTAAATAATTACATAGCTATATACCTTATCATTATGATTACAACATTGCCTGTCACACAATACTGGTGATCTAACAAACCTTTCACCATCACATACCAAATGACCACAATACTTGGCAACAGTATCACCATCCTTTAAAATAACTAGGACCACAAAAGCAAAGTGCAAACTGGTTTGATAGTTAATGTTATGGTCTTAAAATCACTAAACATGATTCTTTATGGATTAAAGTGCATAATGAAATTGAAAAAAATTCTTGCTAAAATTGGGAAAATATTATGCATTTTTTTAAAATTACATAATCTGGAAAACTGCATACAAATATATAAATGATAATATTTGTATAGTAATATGTTTTCAAAACCAAATAATAGATTTAAAAAAATTGGTTTATTTTTTATATTTAAATAAGCAAAAAGATAAGTCATACAACTTTGACACTTGGTGATATTTATATACATTTCAATCTGTTTATAACTAATGAGCATACTGCAAACATAGGTTTTTGGGGACTATTCTTTAAACCTATAAGAATACAAATTCACATAAATATTGCGTGATATAGTGGAAACACATTTAAAAAAGAAAGCAAGAACATGTAAAACTGACTTAGAAAAAATTGAACAGGAATTTCAATACAAAATTCAATTAGCTTTATTCCCTATTTCATTTTATTAAATGTACGAATTTGTCTAATGTTAACATGATAACACTAAAATTTATTTAAAAAAAAAAAACTCTTATGGACTGATTAATGCCAATGTTTTAATTAATTATTGACTTTAATTTTCAAATATTAATCTAAAAAAAAAAAAAGAAAAAACAAATTGTACAAGAGAAATACAGTGATGCTCACATAGTCAACACTCAAATTTGCCATAAGAAATTTCATATAAAATTATCACAATAGAATCATATTTCAAAACAAATATGAAAGTCATCATTTTATTGCTTTCCCAATACCAAAAGTTGCTGCTACCTAGGTACTACATAGACATTGGTAATGATAGTTATAGGTTCTACTTTGGCTTTATAAAAGAGGTACATGACTGTTAAAGTCATGATCTTTACATGTAATTGTGTCAAACTCACACTCATACATCCAAATCAATCTCTCAATTCATATAAAACCTCAACTTCCAGCAACCATCACCTTCAACAAAGTAGGATGAAGTTAGAAAAATCAGTTATCATAGGTTGCAAACGAAAGCATGGCTATTCAGATAAAGGTTAGCTTACCATCTTTTGCACACATTATTTGCACAAAAATCAGTATTTCTAATAATGTTCTGACTGCCATCTTTTGCACACATTAGAGAATACAATTTGTTACATGTAATGCTAAATATACACTGATTTAGTAGTGTCCAAATTGTTCTACGGTTAAAATTTTTTTTATTTTTTTTCAGATAGTTTGAAAAAAATTTTACCATTCAATATTTAGGTTTATTAATATAGTCAAATAGATTCTCAGGCAAAGAAATATACATCCATGACATTTAAATTAGTAGATGCCCAAAAACTAATTATTACAGACTAATTTGTAAAGGCACAGATTGTAGACACGGAAATTTGAACCCAAAAATGGACCGATTAAATTATTATTGGGCTCAGTTTGAGATGGATTAATTGACCAATTTAATTAATTTGGGCCCATGATAATTAAATTAATTGATTAGCCCAATTAAATTGATGTTGGGTAATTGATTAATGGGCCAAGCCCGATCCATATTTAACTTTAATACTCCCTCCGTCCCATTTTACCTGTCTTACTTTCCTTTTTAGTTTGTCCCAAAATGTTGTCCACTTTCTAAAATTGAACATCACCATCATTCTACTTTTCCCAATTTACCCTTATGACTTTTGCTTTCTTTATTGTTTTTATTTCCAAAAGTGAAAAAGGTGGGGGCATAATTGAAAAACACATCACATTTACTTTAATTTCTTAAAAAGCGTGCAAAAAGCAAATGAGACATCCAATTTGGGACGGAGGGAGTAATAATTATAATTATAATTTAAATATAATTTTATTATATTTGAATTTAATAATTATAATTAATTTGAATTTGAATTAGATGATAGAGTTTTGAACCTGGACTTGATTGTGGCAATGTTCATTCCTCTTAATTAGTTAATTAATTAATTAATTAATTAAGGAGTTTGTTGAGGGAAGTTGGTTGCACACTCTACTATAAATAGAGCCCCTCATTTCACATTTTAAAGACACCTTGAAGATTGAAGATTTGAGAGCTGTGAAGGCATTGAAGGCATCTTTGAAGCAATTAGAAGTTAGAGACTTGAATCATTTAAAGATCTTGAAGCTTGGCGGTTTCTGTTGAAGTTCACGCCACTTGAAATCCCGGAAGGCCACGCCACTTGAATCCCGGAGAGCTACGCCGTTTTGAATCCCGGAAGTTACGTCAGTTGAATCCCGGAGGCTACGCTATTTGAATCCCGGAGGCTACGCCACTTGAAACCCGGAGGCACTTCAGTAGAACACGTCAGTGAAGAATCAGAGGACTATACAGAGATTTTGTACCTGCAACTTGAATTACATACACTGTAACCCGATATTGTGATTATATACAATTTCGAATTTTTGTGTTTACAGATTTTGGCACGCCCAGTGGGACAACTCTGCCTCTCATCTCTTCACTTCCAAGTTATACAAAGAATCCAAATGGCATCAAGAAAGACTTACGCTCAAGCTACCGGCTCTAAGGCATCTTCTGCGGCCGGCTCCGACGGGCGCGGCTCTAAGGCATCTTCTGTGGCCGGCTCCGACAGGCGCGAGGTGCAAGGTGCATTGACTCGGAGTCGAGTGAGGGACCTAGGGGTGGAGTTGACCGAGACCCGAAACATTGCTCGCAACGTCGTCCGAAGGCTTGGCGGCGTCCCCATCGGCTCAAAGAAAGCTACATATGATAGGGGTTCATCCTCAACAACAGAGACCGTTGGTAGCAAGAGTCCTATTCCCTCAAATGAAGCTGCTCGAGGCGAAAGTCCTTCCCCTACTCCCTCAAGTACAACTACCAGCAGCAAGGGCCCTGCGAATCCTTCTCCATCAAGCGAGCCCCTTAGCAGCGGAAGCTCATCTCCCATATCTCATCCATCGCCGATGTGGAAACCAGCCTCGGAATGGACCCATGTTTACACGGTCATGCCCGCTATGGCAACAAATGCAGCTTCGGTGGAGGAACAATTAGCAAACATCACCAAAACTCTCGAGGGAATGAGCGTACTTCTTCACAGTCAAGAAAGGAAGCTCAATGATCTTAGTGAAAAGGTTGAAAGCGGGAGATATGGCGAAACCAGTCGAGCTTCCGAGAAGCGGCCCCAAACCCAAGAAGAAGCTATTGACGTCGAGTCACCACGTCATCAAAGCAGGCACATGGCAGGAACGGAAGAGACTACCTCTCGCCCACATCTCGCTGAAGGGAATATTCAAGTTTCTGAGGGCATGATACCCGTCGACCAGCTGAATGACTATATCATGGGAGCAATCAAAGGGAGACTCGAGGGAGGACAACATTCATACACTTACTCCAAGCCTTACACCCGAAGGATTGAAGAAATGAAGATGCCGTTGGGCTACCAACCTCCCAAGTTTCAACAGTTCGATGGAAAAGGCAACCCGAGACAGCACATTGCCCACTTTGTGGAAACTTGCAACGATGCTGGAACAGACGGAGATTTCCTCGTCAAGCAGTTTGTCCGCTCTTTGAAGGGCACCGCCTTTGACTGGTACACTGACTTGGAGCATGGCTGCATCGACAGCTGGAGCGACATGGAACGTGAATTCTTGACTCGCTTCTATAGCACAAGAAGGACTGTTAGCTTCTTGGAGCTCACCAACGCTCGTCAATGGAAGGGTGAACGCGCATGCGCTTACATCGAGAGGTGGAGGGAGCTGTGTCTCAACTGTAAAGAGAGGATATCACAGAGCTCTGCAATTGAAATGTGCATCCAAGGCATGAACTTCGAGCTCTCTTACATTCTGCAGGGGATCAAGCCCAGGACATTTGAAGAGTTATCCAGTCGAGCTCATGATATGGAGTTAAGCATTGAAGCTAGCGGTGGGCTCAGCATGTTGAGCATGCCTAGCTCGTCCAAGGCGCTTGTAAACCAAGATGTTAACAAAGGGGGCAAACCCTTTCAAAAGCAAGAGAAGAAGGAGACGATGAATGTGAATGCTAGACCAATGCAGCTTTTCACGAAAGTGACTGAGAAACCTAGGCCCAGATCATTCCCTCGTTCATCAAGGGGAACTAGAATTGTTGAAGAGTGGCAGGAGAAACAATATCCATTTTTGGATTCTGACGTTTCTCCTATGTTTGACGAGTTGTTGAGACTCAAATTAATTGATTTGCCAGAGATGAAGCGCCCCGAGGAAGCTTCTAGGGTGGATGACCCCAACTACTGTAAATATCACCGTCTCCTCGGCCACCCGATTGAAAAGTGCTTCGTTTTCAAAGATAAAGTAATGGTGCTTGCTCGAAATGGAAAGATAGAGCTTGCGGATGCTAGCGCAAGCACGAACCAAATTTCATGTGGGCGGTTTGCTCCATTACTTTTGGAAGGTGTGGAGAAGAATGGGGGCAAGCAGCATAAACACCCACTTCCATTTAGAGTAAAGCATGTTAATGCACCGTATTTAAAATCGCCACAGATCGTTCATACTCACGAGAAAGGTTGGGTAGTTGTTACCCATAAAAGTCAAAGGAAGGTTGTTGGTCACATTAAACCATTGAAAAGGATGGCGAAGCAATGGGTTGAGAAAAACTCGGCAAGGGATCCTGCCCATGACTTGAAGGTGAAAGGACGTCCCAACAAGCCACAAACCTTAGTTAACCTAGATCAATACATGCCGAACGGGTTTCATCTGCATGGGACGAATATCCCTGGAACTTGTTTGAATACCAATGAAGAAGATGTTGAAGTGGGAGAATGTTCGAACCCCGTGATTGAAAAAAACAATCAAGCCATGTCTTACACCACAGATTTAATCTTCAAAGATGAAGATCTATTGCTCGGAGGAACACCTCACAATCGCCCGCTGTTCGTGGAAGGTTATGCATGTGAGCAGAAAATTAAGAGAATTTTGATTGATCAAGGATCGGCTTTGAATATTCTGTCACTCCGAGCTTTGAAGGAACTTGGCTTCTCTACCGATGAGCTCTCTCAGAGCCGCTTAATGATTCAAGGGTTTAATCAAGGTGGGCAAAGGGCCATAGGTGTTATTAGACTTGATCTCAGGGTCGGATCGTTGAACTCAAGTACCTTGTGCCATGTGATAGATGCAAGGACGTCTTACAATTTGTTGCTAGGCCGACCTTGGATACATGAGAACAGAGTGGTCCCTTCATCATGGCACCAATGCCTCATGTTTGAGAAAAATGGCGTAATAGAAAAAGTTATTGCCGATGAAAGTCCATTCACTGAAACAGAATCATACTTTGCAGATGCAAAGTTTTACTTGAAGAAACAAGACGCGGAAGATGATGTTGACGAAGGCAATGATAATATACCTCCTAATCCGAAGCAGAAGGGAAAACAAGCCGTAGAACGAGTTAATTGCAACAAGGAACTTGTCTTCCCACTTGCAAGAATTGAACCACTCAAAGCTCTTTCAGTCAAATCGCTTGGAGAAGACAATTGGGATAACGAAGATCAAATGTTACCCGTCAAGCGCACTGATGGTTTTGACCCTAATGCGTATAAACTTCTTGCGAAAGTCGGCTACAATCCAAAGGAGCCGCAGAAATTGGGGAAGCTTATCCCAGAAGCCGGCGGTAAAGGAAATTCAAACCAGCAAGAACCGCATTCACGTAAAGGGCTGGGCTATGTCTCCCCTAGACCAGTGCGGATCTTCATAAATAGAGCCACAAGTAATTGCATCACCTTTACTAACGAGGAGGAAGGTGACAAGAGACAATCAGTCTTTGATAGGATCGGAAAAGTACAACCACGACGGTCAGCTTTTCATAGGCTTGGGTCAAATCCCAAACCTACTAAAAGGAAGTCAATACATAACAGACTCGGAGCTGCTCGAGTTTTAAAAGAACACATCAATACTTCTATTGAAATAGAGTCTTCGAAAAGGCTTAGAAGCGTAGTTCCCTCTCGTATGAGACGGGAGATTGATATCCATGTTTCATGCGACGAAGTCTTGAAGGTCAAGCCAAAGACCATTATATACACTCGCGTACAAGGAGGAAACGAAGAAAACTTTGATTCAAGTTATGGGGCGGCACCAACCCAAGATGAGGTGGCGTTTTCAGCCCACGCTATTATACGTGACGAGATCCCGGTTGCGGGAGGCGCGTACAAGTTGATTGATGAAAATGGTCCACAAGTTGGCCTTATTAATGAGAAGTTCTTAAAGATCTATAATCCCGAAACTAATGGGACTATTTGATGCATGACTTATCCACCAAAAATGTTGCACGTGGTTAAACTGCTAAAACATCTCGCTTGTCTATGGGTGGGCCCAAGTCATAGACGCTCCTGGCCTTTACTTATTAAAAAAAAATTATTTGAACTACGTTTGACTTGATCTCCTTCATGGGAGTACGTAGGCAGCTTAGAAATTTAATTGTCTAAGTTCAGTCATAACGAAAAAAAATTCCATTCATATTGCATATTCATGTCAATGATGCATTAATTAGTGGCATGGAAACGAGGTGGAGGAAGTGTAAAAATTATTACAAGATTTGAAGTTCAAGAAAATTATCAAGGCATGTATTCCCGCAACAATGGACCAGCGCTTAGCATTTTAATCGTATCTTGATCTACACGGTTTGATTTAAGTGTCTTCAATTTACAAGGTTAAAACTTTCTTGAAGACGTCAAAGTTTGAATTTGAGATTTAATGGGTTAAACATTGAGGCGAAGTGAAGTCATGAATCTGTCCATAATTTCTCATGTTCGAATGTTAATTGAATCCTTCAAGGATATGATTAATTTCTAGTTGGCATAGTGTGTTTTCATGTTCAATGGAAATGAGAGGAAATTTTATTGAGACCAATTTGCTTTGATAGAGCTTATGCAGCATCAAGTGTTGGTTGTTGGTTGTGAATTTATGGTTACTCCGGTTGCTTGACATCACCATGATCTTTTACCCATGATCATTGATCTTGAAGGTACATCATTTTAAGCCGTGTCAATGTTGAGAAAGTCACTACAATAATAAGTAATAATGATAATAGTTAATGTTACTTTTATTAGTATCTTATTATTATTATTATTATTATTATTATTATTGAAAAATATATAATAGTAATAATAATATAAGTTAGTATTGTTATTGAACCAAAAAAAAAACAAAAAAAAATAGAAAAAGAAAACAAACGAAAGAAAGGCAAAAAGAAAACAAAAACAAAGTGGCAAAAAGAAACGAAAAAAAGAAGAAGAAACAAAGCAGAAAGGTGAAGCAAGAAAAAGAAAAAGACAAAGAAAAAGGGAATGAAAAGAAACAAAAGTGGGAATATATAAGCACTAGGCATATAATAATATATAATATTATACATATATGTCTAGGCGTGCGTATATGTTTGTGTTTGAAGTATGCATCTAGGCTTGTAAATTGAGACGTGTCCAGAGTATAATGCGCCACATGTCCTCCCTCAAAAGCATAAATGAAAGCAGCTCTCTCTTGGAAATAAAAAGAACTCAGTTTGGGTCTCGATCAATAACATTCCAGCATCGACATCAAATCCTCTGAGAGTAACAGTCCACCACCCTACTCTCGGTATATTAAATTAGTGGACCTCCGTTTTATAGCTTAAATGCGGAGACAAAAGCTTTAGCAATGGACTCCAGCAGTGGTAGCGGTAAACGGGGAAGAAATTCGGCGACCTCATCGGCGCAAGTAAGAAGGATCCAGCAATCTCGGCGGCAAATGGTGAAGAGTTCCGACGACATGAACCACGGGAGTGAGAAGAACTCAGAAACTTCAATTCGACTGTTGAGTAATAGACTCCGAACCATTCTCCAGCGGCATCACCAGGAGAGGAAAAAAAATCGCATGCATAACCTTGGCCTCTAGTGCGTAACGCAACGTTAACACTCAACAGTGAAGAAGGAAGACTCCGGTGGGTACTCCAGTGAGGAGCTCTAGCAGCACTAGGTTTCGAGCACCACAAGTGGAAACCCACCCTCGGCGGTAACGCAATGGTTCCGCTCTCTGGTGGTTGCTCCACGAGATTGGCAAGAAGTCCTAGACTGCATCAGCGACGAAAGCTAAAGGGACTCTGGCGGAAATTCCGTAGCGTCGATGGTCGAGAAGTGAGGCTCCAACAAGGGACTTCAGGCCGTTTCCAGCTACGTCTGCGGAGGAGAACCAAGCCCAGTGACCTTATCTGCGGAAGTAAGAAGGACCCAGCAGTCTCAACGGTAAATGGCGAAGCGTTCCAGCAACCTAAATGACGAACCCAGTAGCTTTGACGGCGAAGAACAAACTCTCACAATGGATTGAGCAGCGTCAACGGTTGAGCATTAATATTCCAATTGGGGGTGGTTTGCGATCGACAAGGTGGCGCCGTTGGTGGCGGAGCGGCGAATTTCAGCAGTCTTACGAGAAACTCCGTCTACAACGGAAATCTGTGTACCCCGAGTAAAAACCCACGCTCCGGCAGTATCATTGATACTGCGCTCCGGTGGTTGTTCTACTCGGCAGATGTCCCGTTGCTCTTTTTGTAGCAATTTGACCGTCGGCGGTCCCGAATGAAGAACTCCATCAACAATGGGATCTGTGCACTCCAAGTAGAAACCCATGCTCCGGCAGTATCATTGACACCGCACTCCGATGGTTGTCCTACTTGACTGGCAGGTTCCATTGCTCTTTCTTCTTGGGTTTGTGAACTCCATGGCTTATTGATTTCTTGTTGTTTCTTGAATGCCCTTTCTACTCCTGTAAATGAAAATACATATAGGGAGGATGAAAGTAAATGTAAGAGTAGAAATTCACCTTAGTTGAGGGGAAGAAGCCAATTGTTGTGAAGTGCTCCTCTTCGGTTCTTTGTTTCGTTGGTGTGAATGTAGCTACGTTGAGACATCTATTTATAATGCCCAATGAAGGGGTTGTAGTTGGAGTTCGATTGTAACTCTACAACCTAATATGGTGGGGATAAAGCTTCTGCAGCCAGTTGTGCCGCTAGAATCACGCATGGCCAGCATTGGATGGTTATAGTGAGCTTGGTTTCCACTGAAATTAGAAATTAGGATTCACGTGCAGACTTGGACTTGAATTTGAGATGGCTTAGGAGGTTAGATGGGTTTGGGATCACAGAATTAAAATGGACTACACCGAGTTAACTTGTTGTAATTGGATTTTGAGATACCCATACATACATTTGGGTTAGGTGAAATTTTTGAACGTGACAATATTGCTGAACAATTGAGTTTTAATGGGATATTGAAGTTTAACAAATTAAAGTTGCTGAAGGCTTTGGGCTTATGATGAGAAATTTATGGGCTGATATAAGAAATTATGGGTTTGTAAATATCTGTGGATCTATGTTCCATTCGGCATTGATTTATTAGCATTTCGAGACTTTCTCGCTCCGAGTACATCAAGCAGCATGTCCCGACAAGTCTCGAGGGGGCAATTTGTAGACACGGAAATTTGAACCCAAAAATGGACCGATTAAATTATTATTGGGCTCAGTTTGAGATGGATTAATTGACCAATTTAATTAATTTGGGCCCATGATAATTAAATTAATTGATTAGCCCAATTAAATTGATGTTGGGTAATTGATTAATGGGCCAAGCCCGATCCATATTTAACTTTAATAATAATTATAATTATAATTTAAATATAATTTTATTATATTTGAATTTAATAATTATAATTAATTTGAATTTGAATTAGATGATAGAGTTTTGAACCTGGACTTGATTGTGGCAATGTTCATTCCTCTTAATTAGTTAATTAATTAATTAATTAATTAAGGAGTTTGTTGAGGGAAGTTGGTTGCACACTCTACTATAAATAGAGCCCCTCATTTCACATTTTAAAGACACCTTGAAGATTGAAGATTTGAGAGCTGTGAAGGCATTGAAGGCATCTTTGAAGCAATTAGAAGTTAGAGACTTGAATCATTTAAAGATCTTGAAGCTTGGCGGTTTCTGTTGAAGTTCACGCCACTTGAAATCCCGGAAGGCCACGCCACTTGAATCCCGGAGAGCTACGCCGTTTTGAATCCCGGAAGTTACGTCAGTTGAATCCCGGAGGCTACGCTATTTGAATCCCGGAGGCTACGCCACTTGAAACCCGGAGGCACTTCAGTAGAACACGTCAGTGAAGAATCAGAGGACTATACAGAGATTTTGTACCTGCAACTTGAATTACATACACTGTAACCCGATATTGTGATTATATACAATTTCGAATTTTTGTGTTTACACAGATTTCATTAATTAGCTAAATAATTATGAAATTGTGCAGTAATGTACTTAGCTTTCTTCCATTGCTTATTTTCCGATTGGAGTTTTGGAATCCTTGTGCGTTTTTTGAGCGAAATTTCCTGTCAATATATCTACAAAATGATTAAAAATTCAATTAGGGTTTATCTGAATTTAGGTCAAAATACATATGTAGACTGTAAATTTAGTAGTATGTTACCTGATAGAGTAGGATCTTCCATAAGCTTCCACTGAAGACCCAAAATCTGGCTCGAACTGTTTGTTGTAGAGGGCTTCGATTCCGGTTCTTAGTTGCTTGAACATGTGGAAATGAAAGAAATTGCATGAATTGTGCTCAAAGTTGTAGCATCCGTAGCTTTGATTTGGTATTTGGGTGAAGCAATTGCCTTGGTTTCCATTTCTGGTTTGGGGCGAGGGTTTCCGGCAGAAATGTCAAGGAGACGACGGGATAATCGGGGGGTTGTATGGGTTTGTCTGGGTGGGTGTGGGTTTATATATGGGGAGGTTATGGGTCGGGTATAGGCCATTTGGGTTGGGTTATTATAATGGGCTTTGTATATATATATATATATATATATATATATATATATATATATATATATATATATATATATATATATATAACCAGGCCAATCAGCCCAATCCATCAATAGATTCGTTACGTTGTGTAATTTATATAAAATATTTAAATCATTAGCTTCCTATTTATATATAGTTTGAAAGTAATGGTATTAGTTATAAACTTATAATATTATTGTTTTTATTATTTGATTATTATGAATAGCATTGTTGTGTTAAGTATTATTATTCATCTTCCATTTTTCATATTAGTAGAAAATATATTTACATTAGTTTGTTTGTTATAGTTGACATTATTGTACTGTTAATTTGTTATTTTATCACAAACTTTAAAAAATGATAATATTAAAATTTTTCTTACTAATGGAATTATTGTTAGTATTAGTATTTTTATTATTTTACCACTGTGAGTTGTATTAGTCTATTCAGTATTATTATTCATCATCTTCCATTTGTGTTAGTAGTATAAAATATAGTGTCATAAAATTATTTTTTATAATTGCCATTATTGTGGTGTTAATCCCTAGATTATCAATGACACCATCAGATCTGCGGTTGCCGGTTGAAAGAAGACAATTCTCATTGATGTTGTCATATGCAATGACAATAAACAAAAGTCATGGACAAAGTTTGTCTAATGTTGAATTATTTTTAAAGAAACATGTTTTTGTTCATGGACAACTTTATGTGACTCTATCAAAAGTAAACAACCCTAATGGTCTTAAGGTTGTTATTCTTGATGAAAACAGCGATTATTCTTCTTCTACATCAAATGTTGTATTCAAAGACGTTTTTAAGAATTTGTAACTTTCAAATATAATGGATTTGATAATATGACTTTAGTACTGTTCATTCTTTTAATAATATGAGATTACCGTGATGCTATTATTAAACTAACTATATGTCAAAATAAATTATAAATTAACTACATAGTTGCGTATCTTTGAAATTAAATTTAATTATACTAATACTTTGTAATAATATAACCTTAAATTTTTATTTCCAAATTTCAGTCCGTGCATCGCACGGGTGGCATACTAGTTAACCTTAATTATGAAAGGGACCAATACTACATTGAAAAAGTTATCTAATTAACCTTAATTATGAAAGGAATAAGGTTCAAATTATTGGCCACGGCTACTGAACCAAAAAACAGTGCACATCACTTGATAGCAGGTTACGTGAATAGTGAATTGACATTTTAAAATAAATTTTAATAATAAACTACTAAAATAAAAAATTAAAATAATTTAAAAATTAAAAAAAGCACACACCATAATAAAGCAAAAGTTGTTTTGTGAAAGAAGTTGACTTTTCGTAAATAATAATAATAATAATAATAATAATAATAATAATAATAATAATAATAATTAATTAAATTTGATTCATCCATAGGTTTCCTATCAAGGTAACAAATGTATTATTAAAGGGGGGCAGGGGTGGCGACAACCGCCGACAGGTGTGCGCGTGTGTGTGTGTTTTTTTAATTATTTTTATTTTTATTTTAATAGTTTATTATTAAGCAAGTAACCTGATGAAATGCATGGTAACCTTCTATCAGGTGAAATTGCATATATTTGGGTGTTCAGTGATCTAATTACACTTTTTTTTTTTGTTCAGTGGCCTAATTGCATTTTCAGGTTTCGTTCAGTGACCAATTTGAACCTTATTCCATTATGAAATGATTATTTTACCATTCCCATCCCTAACATTTATATCTCTCTTGTTATTGTTCATCTGCCTTGCCCCTTTTTCTTTAAATACAATTTTTTTTTTAAATTTCATCCATCCTTGTAATAATCAATGTTGCAAAAACCCCGCACACCGATTAATTCGCACCTAGGCGCTGGTCGACCACCTAGCGTATCACCATAATCGGTGGTCTAGGCGGCCTCCTAGATACCGACTAAGTTACCTAGTCGGCCGATTAGCTATTGTTCCCTTCTTTTTTAAATGAGTTATTTCACTCAAAACGATATTATTTTGAGCGAAATAACCCTAAATTATTCAAACTCTAGATCTCTTTTAAGTTTTCAGTTAATATTTAATATTTTAGTATTAACTATTAAAGTATTAAATAGTTTTTAATTATCAAGTCTTAAAATTTTAAAACTTTTGAATAAGTTTCTAAAAAATAAAAAATAAAATAAAAAAACATGGGCGCCTAGGCACCGATTAATTGCCGTCTATGCGCACTAGACCCGAGCGCCCGAGAAGCTCCTAGCGATTTTTTAAACCATGATAATAATAATAATAATAATAATAATAATAATAATAATAATAATAATAATAATAATAATAATAATAGTAATAATAATAATAAAATAAATAAAAATAACAAGAGTAATTTAAGAGTTGATAAATTAACACAATATTACAGAGCATCCTTATCAATGATTTTTTGTTGGTTTATTTGATGATATGGATGAGAGAGATGCTGATTTGGATGAGAGAGGAGAGAGGAGAGAGTAAAATGTATTTGCAGGGAAATGGGTTCTTTGTGCGGCCAATAGAGAGAAATAGTTTTAAAAGTTGTGGCCTTACGCGTCAAGCTCAAATTGGGGGGTTTTTTTATTTCTTTCTGTTGACAAGTGTGTTTTTCTATTTTCTTATTTTCTTTTTTTTCCAATCTCTCAGATATTCTCTTTCCTAATCATACCTGAAATAACTCCTCAAAAATCACAACTGATATGGATGCTCTTATAAGTAATTTTATATACAATTCGCTAAATGTAAATAACTAATTTACCAAATATATTATTACAACCAACCAATATTATCATCTGGTCAAACCAACTAACTCAATCAGTTATTAACAATCAACTATCAACTAACTTAATCGCCTATCAATTATCCGCTATCCGTTATTTGCCAACACTATTTTGCATTTTAGGTAGATAAATAAAATAGTTTTGATTGAAAAGTCACCGCCCCGCCCGGCCCCTCCAAACACGATGGAAATATGTGCATTAAACGTAACTCGCACTGTCCTCACCGAAAAATGCTTTAATGTCAGACAAAACGATAAAAATATCTATTTGTCTCTGCCCTCGCATGCGTACAAATTAAATAAAGCATTACTGATCACATGAAGTTTATAGTACTAAACCATCACTGCTCTTCAATTCTCTCTAGTTGCTATTGGAAACTTCTTCTACAGATCAGAAATAATGGAGAAAATGGGCGACGAGCAAAAGCCTCTCTTGTTAACAACTTCTGCGTCTCCAAAGGGTGGCTTCAGAACATTGCCTTTCATAGTTGGTAGCCATTCTTTTCCTTTTAATAAAAACTTTTAATTCCCATTGCATGTTGTTCTTTTACATATCGGTGAGTGTAATTAAGTTAATTATATGCTAAAGAATCTGTTGTGTGTTATATATATATATATATATATATATATATATATATATATATATATATATTATATATCAGATAATTAAATTCACATCAAGAAGATTCATATATGGATTCTTTCTTTTTTCTCATGTCATACGCGTGTGTGTATATATATATATAATCCAACTCTCTCTCTTTATATATATATATATATATATATATATATATATATAAATAAAGAGAGAGAGTTGGATAACACCTTCTTCCTTCAATAGGGGATTATATATATTTTAAAAATACTTCCACTAAAAAAAATATATTTTAGAAAATAAATATTTGTTAAAAATAATGAATAGCAATTTTTAATTAGAATCAAACACTTACTACTATGTCAAAAAGTGTAACTCATAGTAAAGGAGCAATTTTATTTCTTTTTACGCCTACACATTTCGAGGATTGGGGTATTGAATTTGGCCCTTTACCGGCCTCCACCCATCAAAATCCTAATTATTTACTTGTATCTAATGAATTTTCATTATTATTATTATTATTATTATTTTTTGTTTTGGTGTAATCAAGTAGTGAGTTAGTACTCAAAAAAAAAAAAAAAAAAAAGTAGTGAGTTAAACTTTAAAGCGTTGATACTAAAAATATCACTCACTAAAGTGAGGAATTTTAAAAGCATGTTAATCACCTGAGCCGACCTGCAGTTGTATATAATTTAACTTATTACGTACTTTCAAAGCACTACCCATCCATCCTCAACCCATTTAAATTAGAGTTGCTACCTTCCTTCTTACTTTCATTTAATTTGGATTTGGTTAACTGATGTTACCAGGAATTGATTTGCATCCATTAATTAAGTTAACCAATTAAGCATATTAGATAATTAGTTTTAGTTCAATGATCTGTTTTCAAATTCTAGAAATTTTGTCAAGGGCCTTGTGGTCCAGTGGCATCAAACCCTTCCTTGTATATCTCAGTGGAGGTGTTGCTGTCTTTTTCTTCTTCAGTAGGTTGAGAAAGTAGTTTATGAACAGATACTACACTGTAATAGAGTCAGTAGCATTCAAAAAAAAGAATTCTAATAATTTCAATAATTATTAGCTAGCAGTTTGATTAAAATTTTGGTAATCATCATTAAATTTACCCAAAATTCAACTAAATATAAACTCGACTAATATTACACAAAGTTATCATTCTATTTTGTATAAACTCATTATTTAGTTCTATATATCTTCCGCCCATTAATGTTATATGTAAATTTTAGTTAATTTAATAAGTTACCTGAATTAATTATTAAAAAAAAAACTTGATTGACTAGGGTGTATTCAATCATGACTTTTGTAGATTTCTAAAGATTTTAAAATTATAAATTTTTATAAATTTTGAAGATTTTTCATACTCTTTTTAGAATTTTGTAAAATTTGTACGAGTCTATAAAAATTTTATATCACAAGTACACTTATAATCATTTATTGACTTTTGCAAACTTTTTTATTTCAAAAAGTTTACACAAGTCATTAAAAAATTATAAAGTGAATAAACCCTACCCTGTCATGGATTTATATTAATGCTCATTATTTATAATTTTATTTGATTTTTTTTATTATATATCATATATTTTTAAAGATTTTAAATAAATTTGTTTTCTAGTTAATTGGAAAACAAAAACCATTTTTAATTTGGTTGCCACAAAAAAAAGTATACAATAAATTTAAAAATAATATCAATTTTAGGGTACGAATTAAAAAATTTATTTTGTTAGAAAAATGATATCTGGTAGACATGGCTTTCATTGATTTCTATTAATAATTATTCATATTTTAAATTTCGTTAAAAAATTTTATGATTTAAGATATATTTTGATAGATATTATATACAATTATTATTGTGTATCATAAATTTAAACGCAATATATATCATTTTTCACTAAATGATATAATATTACAAGAAAAATAGTAATACTAAGGGTGTGTTTGGTTCGCACATGGGAATTAGAATCAAAATGGGAATCAAGTACTTGATAATGATGGGTTTTGGTAAAATTAAAGTATTTTGCATATTTCGTAATAGGATGAAATTGAAATGATTACCAATATTGATGTTTGGTCGTGTATAATCCTATAAAAAGAATAAAATGTTTTAAAAATACAAAAACAAAATATCAAGGTAATCGATCCTAATATAATAACATCCAAAGCATCAATATGAACAAAAAAAAATCTAAAAGTACTAATCCAAACTTAAAAATTAGATTATCAATAAGATGGAATAATACACTTTTTTAATCAGGAAATGTAATTTTTAATTAAATGGGTAATCAAATCCCATGTTTTAAAAAGTTGTCAACCAAGCACTAACTATAATTTTGATTCCTATTCATAGTGTAAAACCCTGAACAAAACACACCCTATATATATATATATATATATATATATATATATATATATATATATATATATATTCAACCATGTTTTTACCTATTAGTGTCCTTTGTTGGGAAGATATAAACAATAATGAATAAAAAATAATCTATAGAATATAGAGGAAAAAGAGTTTGTAAAGTTTAGGAGAGATAAGAAAAAGTTTTTAGAGTTTAGGCATGAAGAAAATGCATGAGAATGAAGAAAAATGTAATATGTTGAATAAAAAATAAGAGTTTGGATTGGGATTGAAAGCATTCAGAGTTACAGTGGTGTTCCGGTTGCAAAATAAAAAAAATAAAAAAATTCCAAGAGTAATCATGCGAGCATACCTCGGAGAAATTAAAACTCCTCATAAATAAAGATAATAATTCTGAAAAGCGTCTAAGATGTTGGCTCCATGCAATACGAGCATGCATATTGTAATGCCAACATTGTTTATGATTACATAAAAACACTAAAAGTACTATTTATATAAGTTACGAAATAATCACATTTTAGACTAATAAGGTCTAAGTACGATATAAAAATTGTCCAATCTTAAAACTAAAGGTGGCAAGTATTAGGATAATGATTTATGTATGCATTATAACTAACCTTGTACATAGACTCTGACTCAGGGTATAATTTAAGTACAACTAGAGGGCTAGTGGCCCTTCCCTCTCACGGCACTCGTGGATAGCCTCTTGTGCTGTCCATTTTGGACAAACTGGTGTATGCTCAATACCCCCACCCCACCGTTTTGTATAGCTATATATATCAAATCCTATTCCTTGTGTGTGGGACATTTGTTCCGATCCATTATTGAATATAATCACTCTCTAGCTTACTTGTATTATTTAGAGACTAATTAACTATGGTGTTTGTTTGGGTATTGGATAGGAACATTGGCATTTGTGAGTATGACGACTAGCTCATTAGCTGCAGACATGATAAAATATTTGATGGGAGAATATCACATGGACATGGTTTCTGGCTCTAATTTGATCTATTTTTGGTATGCAATTACATACATTGTACCTGTAACCGGAGCCATCTTGGCGGATTCTTTGATGGGCCGATTTCAAGTCATAGGAATCGCATCTATCATTGGCCTTGTGGTAAGGTTTTCACCTTCTAAATTAAAACACTAAAGGGTAACCCAACCAAGATAGTTAAGGATACAAACTTGTAATTACAAGATACAAGTTTGAATTTCAACTCTTTTGGTTTGAGCCGGTCAATTGTGGGCAATCTAAGCTGATTTATCTCCTTTTGCTCTTTTGTCGACTAGGTTCACAAGGTGGTATTTTATCCAGTACACACCCTAGTCAATATGACTAAAAATACAAACTTATAACCACAAGGTCACAAGTTCAAATTTCAACCCTCTTGGCTTAAACCGATAAATTATGTGCAAACTAGGTTGGTTTATCTCCTTGTAATCTTTTTGGGGTTACAAGACATGATTTACCTAGTGCACACCTCAACCAAGATGGCTAAAGATACTACACAAGGTCATGATTCAAATACAACAACCTAGACTGATCTGACTTACCTCCTTGTGATCTTTTGTTGGCTAAATGCTAGGGTCACAAGACAAATTTACCTAGTGCAAAATCTCGAGTAGTGACTACGGGTTTTCCTCGTATACCAAAAAATAAAATACTGAAACAGTAAATTTGAATCTTTGAGATTACATATATAATTGTGTGGGATGTATTGTAGGGAATGATTCTTCTATGGTTACCAACTGTGATCCCGCATGCAAAGCCTCCCCCATGCAGCGACTCCTGCAGCTCTGCCACAACCTTCCAACTCCTTCATTTGTGTACCTCTTTTGTTCTGTTGTCAGTTGGATCTGGTGGAGTAGTTTCCTGTTTGATGGCGTTCGGCGCGGATCAGTTGAAGCACATCCAGAAGAATGCTGGTGCAATGGAGAGCTATTTTAGCTGGTACTATGCCATATTTGCATTTTGTGAAGTAGTTGGTCTCACCGCTCTGGTTTATATCCAAGAGAATGCTGGTTGGAAAATAGGCTATGGCATTCTTGTTGTGTTCTTCCTCTTTGCAGCTCTCTCTTTCTTTCTGGGTTCTCCCTTCTATGTGAAACAAAATGCCAAAAGAAGCTTAATCCCAGGGTTGCTTAAAGTGATTGTAGCCTCTTGCAGAAACAGACACCTCAAATTTTCTTCAGGAAATACTCAAATAGCTTACCATCACAAAAGTTCCACTACCATGGATCACCCAAGTGAAAGACTCAGGTATGGTAAATCATTGAATTTATTGATTACATTTCTTTCTTGTATCTCAATTCAAACACGTTGGGCGGAGGGCAATAAAGGCCAAGGCCAACACCATGTGGCTAGAGGGGTTGTTGGGAGGAGATCGGTAAAGGGGCAGGTCCAGCATCATCGGGCTAGAGAGATGGTTGGGCGAATGCTGGTAATTAAATTAAAGTGTCAAGTCTAGTATCTTGTATATGTGTGGTCGTATAAAGAAATAAAGTTGCACCTCCGATACTAGTTATAACTTTTTGGCATAGTGGTAAACGCGTGATCTAATAAGTGGTATCAGGGCCAGGTCCTAGTGGATGTTGGGAAGGGATTGTTGAGTGAAAGCCGGCAAGGGCTATGCCTTCACTACTATTTATAATTTCTGACCTAAATCCTAACAAAATAAACAACATACATTACATAATATATAAATTTTTATTTTAATTTAGGTTTCTGAACAAGGCTTGCATCATACAAGATCCCCAACAAGACTTGAACTCAGATGGAACAGCAGTAGATCCCTGGAGACTTTGCACTGTGGATCAAGTAGAGGAGCTAAAGGCAATAGTGAAGGTTATCCCAATATGGTTCACAGGTGTGATAATGTCTGTGAATTTCTGTCAATCTTCCTTTGCAGTGCTCCAAGCAACCTCACTGGATCGCCATATCTTCTCCAGTTCCAACTTTGAAATCCCAGCAGGCTCAATAAACTTATTTGGAGTTGGGTTCTCCATAATCTGGATAGTATTATACGACAGACTACTCCGGGAAATTGACTGAAATGTGAAGGAATGACGTAGTCTTGACAAAAATGCGTAGGAAATCGTAGGTTGACAGATTTATGAAAATAGCATTTGGGACACGCGTTTCGCAGTCCAAACGCATTTCCCCAATGCGGATGGATTTTGTATTTATTTTTCGATCGTCAACTTCACATTCGTTTCGGAAACGCGTTTCGCGTATTTTTTACAGCAAACGCATTTCCCAAATGCTTCCATTGTATTTCGTATATCCACGACGATAAGCACTTAGGAAATGCGTTTCAAGTATGATACGTGAAACGCATTACCCAAATGCAAATGAACTACCGGATACCGGCCCCGTCCGGGAAGCAATACGCGACTGCCAAATGCGTAGCTGCATCGCTTTTCCCCCCACCGCCGGCGATCGGCAACTCCGGTTAGTAATAAGCGTATGGGAAGCGCGTTTGGGTGCTAATACGCATCTCCCAAACGCCCTCAACCGCGGGCCGGCCAGAGACGGGCAAGGCAGGAATAAAACAGTCTTGTAGAAGACCCTCTTCTCTTAGGTCCTTATTTTTTGCAGTGCAACATTTCTACAAAACTTCACTCCACAAATGCATAAATTGCGATGTGGAAAATAATGGGCAGTCTTAGATGTGATGTTTCGGTTGGTGGTTTTAGCTAAAAATCTAGCATTGATCAATTGTCATTAAGAATTAAATTTCATAGAAACCATAAGCTATTGCAACACATAGAACAAAATACACTTCTATTGAGAATAAAGTTTTCTTCAATTTCCTCACATCAATTGGTTCAAAAGTTTACAATTACATGATGCATTCATACCACTACTCAACAAGTTTACAATAAGAACAACTATAATTATCAAAATGCAAACTTTAAACAGCCAATTCCTAAACCACAACGTATCCACGGTTCTTGCACCATTATATTCCCAGCGGATCTGTGCCTCATCTTGAACGCCTTCAACTCTTCATCTTGTTTATTCAACCTCTTAAGCAACCCTGGAATGATTTTCTTTGACCTTTTACACATAGGAGGGTCGAACCATTGTACGAAGCCACATCCTGTACTCTACAATTGGGATAAGGAAAAAAAGGAAAACCTAAAATAAAGCTTTTTAAAAATACATGAATTCGAAGTGAAATTAGGTAAAGAAACTTACTTCATTGTCTGGACAGAGCCAAAATCTTCTCCCAGGATTTTCATTTGTCCATGAAGTAAGCACCTTCAATTGATTTCCACATGTGCAATATCTTGTTGGAGTGAACTCGCCATAATCACTACTCTCTCTTTGGAAATTTGAAGATGAAGATGCATATGACGTAGCCATTATGTTTTCCTTGTAACCTTGTTTATATTGCCGCTAGATTAACAAATGCTCATGCGAGCGGTAGGGATATTGCCGCTAGATTAACAAATGCTCATGCGAGCGGTAGGGAGTTGATGAAGAAGAGTGAATGCCAATTGAGTCAGAGAGTGTAGTGGCTAATGGATGGCTGCTGTGTTCAAAATGATTTATTTATTGTTTATTTATTTATTTATGCAATTATATTGTGAATGGAAAAGACTAGATTACCCATGCTACAGTGGTCATAATTTTTTAGTTGTTGGACGTATTTTTTTTTAAATGTTGAGAACCATCGTATTGATTTGTACAATATGCGGTCGGTGGTCGGTCGAAGTACCATGATTAAACAATTAAACAATAATAAAACAATTAAACAATAATATAAACGTATAAACAATTTCATTTCTGGAAATTACAATTGCATACAACCAACATACATCATCTTGACATTAATGGAAAAAATAAATAAAGAAAGATGAAATTACAAATTTTTTTTTATAACTTTAAAATGTAGAACATACATATTATACAATAAATATTTGAATTGTACTTACATATAAAGAAATTGCAAAAAGAACAAGAGAATATCTGTCTGCTCTCTTTGCTATTATGGTTTGCAGGCCTTTTTGACAAAGGCATGTTTAGTCGAGTCTGCCTGCTTTGAGATGGGGCTTTTGGTGCATGTCAAGCATCTCGACCATATAGGTAATAGCCCATTGACAACCATTGGCTACCTGGTGAAGGAGGTTGTTTAAGGGCTATCCCATTTAGCCTACAGATTATTCTCATTATCATTGATATCATCTCCATAACTGATCCTGGCCATGGGAACAGTCATGCAGGAGGATCTCAATGATCTAAGAACAACCTGTTCAGGGAATCTCAGACATTCAATTCCCTTAGGCTTATATGAACTTCGCGAGTTTTAATTGTAACACACTAATTCTTATAACAATACATAAAGGGCATGAGTAAAGAATGTAATCTCCATATGTTTGGACCAAAAAAAGAAAAAAAAAAAAAGACGATTGACACAATTTTAGGAGATGAAGAATTTGTGAAACTGATAGAAAGGTTTGCATCTTTGGATGCTCAAAGGAAAAGCGTGAGGCTGTAAAGACTGAATGTCGAAATGAAAGTGAATATTGTAGTCTGGTAAGGTAGAATATATAAGACTAATTATTTTATTTTTTTTGTTATTTATTTATGAAAATGTTGACAACCCACGTGGGTTGTCGTTCTGCATGCTCACATGGGTCTGTCAGCGCGAGTTGTACTGTGCTATCCGAAGACCCCGTCGTCATACGTCATCATACGGAAAAAAATGAATTAAGTTGCTAGGGCTAGGAATTTGATGTTATATATAGGAGCTCTCATAGAATTGATCAACAATATACTGTACTCGAAGGAAAAACGAAGGAAAAAACATATTTCTAACACGAATGAAAGTTAATACAGTATTATCATTATTATGATATATTTAATGTGTTAAGTTCACCATACACACTATCATGAATAAAATATTTATATGACCATGGATAAATATTTTCAACCTGACATCGCCCAATTACCATGAGTAGTACAACGTTGTCCTCTGCGCTGAAAAGAACAACGTCATCCGTTGTATTAATTTTGAAATGTGTCGTTATTTCTTCCCAATGTTCTGGGAAAAAAGTTGTATCATAATATAGTGACAGCTTTCGAGTTCCCAGTTGTAGAGTCAGTGGAGTGTCTGAGAAGGCATCTGAATCTCGGAGGAATGCAGACAATCTAGCTTTCTACATCATTAAAGTAATAATAAAATGAATAAGTACGTAACGAGAGAGGATATCCAGGTTTGACATATATATTATTTCTCACCGCGCCAGGTATGGAGAAATTGGTATATAAAGACCGACATCGTTCAACATGGATTGAATTTGGTTGTAGTGCAGACTTTGCTTTCACGCGTATTCGCCCTAATAGCATTTACAAAGCAGTATTTAAGTCTAGTCCGTCATAACATATTTATATTGTATATTTAGCTACCTGTTTGATTTGGTCGGGATGGAATTTGATTTGGAATACGAAGTCGTGGGTACGTCATTAGCTCGCCAGCAACGTTATATAAAAATGTTTGAAATGTGAATAAACCCGTATGTCTAAAAAGGACCCTATCTCCATCGTATAATCGGTTGGCACGAATAAATTCGTGGATGCCGGTAGTGAAGTGCATGTTTTCAATAGAAACTTCAATTGCGAAGGACGTTCCATGTTTCAAAATCGCAGTTGTTGTGAAGTGTTGCATTAGATGTCGATACATGCAAGTTGGAATTCGCTAACAACATGGCCAAAAAAAAAACATTAAAAAAATGTGCGCGATACAATGAAATAGACTAATACAGATGACAGTGGTGGTCAGAAACTTACCATTGTGTGTCGCGATGTAATTGTAACGACAAACCATACTATAGTACTTGTCGTAGGATCCGGGAAATGTTTTTCATCATTGCAAGCTACGCGAAACAACAAATGAATTATATACTACAAATACTACAAATATGTAATGCACAGTAGTTACGACCCATTATTAATATACAAAATAACTTACATGATGGAATCATTAGCGTTTGTACGCGCCGTTGTAGAATGTCTGTGGTATAGCGCTCAGCATCTTCAAATTTTGGGAAAACAATAGGATCGGATGCATTAAGTCCTAACATGTTCATGTATTTAACCCATGATGGTGGAGCATAACAAATATATTGGTCTTCTTCTGTATGTTGTACAATTGAATACAATAGTTTCCTACCACTTATTGTATGCGCAAAATAACGTTTAACATTATAACGTTGCTGGTTCACGCAAGCAACCCTAGAAAACTCAACAAATATATCCATTTGTAGGATATACCAAATTCGGTAACAATTTTTTAGAAAGAAATGGATGATGACCAGGGGTATTTATAGGGGACGAATTGATACGAACAACTTTTTTCATTTTCGAAATTTTAAAAAGTACTACTGTAATTACAATAGAAATGCATTATGGTTTGGTACGAACCAAATAAACCAAATCAAAAAACAACAATTATAAAGTTAAAAAAAATATTATAAAATATGTGCTATGTACATTGAATTACATCCGAATTAAATAATTACATTTACATTTTCGCAAATATGTGATACACATAATGAATAATCTCGCCACGCTTCATACCCTTTTGCCACACCTTTTCCGCGATGAGGATCACCCCCAAAGTACCAAGAGAAGAGATGCTGCATATTCAAACTCTTGGGTTTGGAGCCGTCGAGGTCTCATTTTATAATCAGTTCCAACAGAAGATGAATGTATTTATTTTTCTATTGAAATGAAAATAGATTCGCGAGGTTTAATTGAAGCACATACAACGGCATGATGCTGAATTGGCATGCCAACCGTTTGCATGTTCGCCACTACCACATGACAGAAGAAATAAATTAAGTTGAGAACTCTTTGTTTTAATAAAAAAAAGTTCAGAGTTCTTCATCATCATAAGTGATATGTTTACTCTGTACATTTTACATATGTTAAAGGGCCCTTTTATACACAAATATTGATACAGTCATACAGAGAACCTATTTTTTTTCCATCGAGTGTCACGTCGAGATGTCCTTCAGCCCATGTGGGTATGCGATCTTATCTCCTGCATTTCTTTACTGAGATTTAGATTTTAGCAAAATTCAGACGTCAAATTTAAAATGATTCTAATCCCATGTGGGCATGTCAGGTTTAGCGCGTGGCAGTCTTATCCACTCGGCGGGTCATGTAACTTGTTTTTATCTCACCTCGCATCGGACGGCCCGCCCATGTGGGCATGTCAGTTGACTGTCACGTCGACCGACAACCATTGTATGCTTTTTATATTGCTTTTGATATTACTTTTGGGAAGGATCCAACAAACGCCTAAATGTGGACAGAATAGAGTATTTGGACATAAACATTATAGTACTTCATAAGATTATAACAAGAGTTTTATAACAACAGTTAAGTGACATGTTTTTATCCCAGCTGGCTATTTCCCAATCGCGTACACCTCCTAGCGTCGTGATTTGCCGAACGACAATGAGTACATCGACGATTGTTGAGGTCCATTTCATTTGGAATTCTTGTACTCTTCCGGCGACCTGGGCGATTCAATGGGGTAGTACTCACGGTTGGAGGCAACAACTTACACTGTGGTGGTGGCCAATATGCTTCTTCCAAAATAGGCATGATAGTCCCCGCGTAAGAAAAAATATAATTCGACAGAGAGAATTTTTCCGGCACCATGCAATCAGCAACTGGTGAGGACAACACAGGACAAACAAATGGCATGCAAGATCCGTTGCAAGTCACGGGAGGTCCTATCACACGAGAACGAGCCAAGAGGTTGCAAGGAGCTTTAAATGGACTCATGCATAAGTTAAACAACAATAAGACTGAGTTATGGGAACTTGGGGAGAAGAGTGAAGCTAAATATGTCAATCTGATTGCGGTCCAGGATTGAGTTCAAAGAAGCTGGTCAAATAAAGGGAAATTAGTCTTGTAAATAAAAATTGAATTTTTATATTCAATTTTTGTTTTCTAGCTTAACTAATTGCTCCCTGGTCTCTTGAGATAATAGCTAATTCTTAGACCAGATTTTAGTTATTTTTTATCTCTTTAGTTTAGCTGATAATGAGGTTATCATAGTAGTATAAATAGCCTCTTTATTTTTCTTTGAAGACAGACAATGTATGAGATTAGAAATCAAAGTCTTGCGCATTACATCGCAAGTTTTCTCTCACTGGGTCCTATGTGAGCTCTTTCGACTTATCAAGGAAATTACCAACCTTGTGGCGTCATCCCCGGTTTTTATCGTTCTATAGCCGGACGTGGCAAACCGCTATTCACCAAAAATCCAAAAAAAACACCTTTAACTCCAACCCAACGAAGCCTAAACCTGCAACAAACACCCACCCGTCCTTCACTTACTATCCGTCCAAAACTACCGAACTACCCGAGAACCAACTGGGACCGGTTCGGGTAACCTTCAGCAGCACGAAGCTTCACTCCGGGCTGCCGAATCGCAACAGCAACCCTCCCCACGTAATGGCATGCCGCATGTGCATGGATGCAAGGCAATCCATCTACGGACCACTGACCGCAACTACATACCTTTTCGTTAATGTTAACCGAAACATATTTTGGCGTGCCGGATGCATTTAGATTTCCCTCAATCGCGACTGAATAAACCCCATCCACATCATCATGCCTTTTCACTTTGGCCCGGTATTTGTGGCTCTCTCTTTTCAAGATTTCGTCAACTATACGCTTTGGCCACTTTAAACCGGCTTGTTGCATTATCAAGCCATTGGTACGCCTTTCTGCAAACATCAAAGTCAGTTTCTCGTAAGTTAACTTTATAATAGCTGACACGGGCAATACCCGACAACCCTTCAAGCTGTTATTGAACGATTCAGAACTGTTGGTCGTCATTAACCCATGACGGAAACCTTGATCGTGACTAAGAGTCCAAAACCGTGAAGGGATTGAGCTCAAATAATTGTACGCCCCCTCATCAATTGCGCGAATTGAATTCATTGTCACATTAAATGCCATGTCATCTCTTGCACAACCTGCTTGCCAAACCAATGACTTTATCCTCTTGTTCTTGAACTTCGTCATTACATTTGACCTCAGATGTCGCAGACAATATCGACGATGGATTCGGGGTTTAGCGAGCTCGGGTAAGTCGCGAAACGCAACATCAATCCCACCGTGCCGGTCGGATATAATACATATGTGCTCAATATCCCCAAACACGTGTTCCGCCACCAATTTCAAGAACCATGTCCAACTATCCCCAGTTTCAGCGTCCACAATCGAGTACGCAATTGGATATATTTCTTTGTTCGCATTCATTGAAACGGCAAGCAACAAAGTCCCGCCATACTTGCCGTAGAGATGAGTACCATCAACTGTAAGAACAGGCAAGCAATATTTGAATCCGTCTATGGCAGGTTTGAATGCCCAGAACGCATACTTGAATTGAAACTCGTTGGGATGAGTTGTCGGGTTGGCAACAATATCAACAATTGTCCCTGGGTTTGTTTGTTGTACTGCCCGCAAAATCTGAGGTAATAGGTTGTAGGACTCGTCCCACTTCCCATAAAGCGTTTCAAGCGCATACACTCTTGCATACCAAGCCTTCTTGTAAGCAACATTAACACCCATTTGGTCTTGACATCCTGCTGTACATACTTGATTTTGTACATTGGATCAACTTCAATTTTTGGTAATATAAAATTTGCAATGACGCGGATTGTGAGGTTGTAGTCTGCCCCTCCTTCACTGTAATCGACACGACATGTGTGATTGTCATTAAACTTTTTAATGATCCACTGATTGCCGTTTTGTAATAGGGAGGCTGTAATCATCCACGGACACTGGCTACGGTACAAACACGTTGCCATCCAGTACTCCGCTCTCTTGTGTCGGGTCTTGAAATGTTTAAAAATCGTAAGATTATGATGCGCTACAGCCTTTGTTAATTCACTGTAAGATGGGAATACTATTCCAATTTGCAAGGACGACATCGAGAACTGTGCATGTAGTGCGTCACTGTCAACATCATCGTACCAGGCAGCTTCACCCGAGGGAATATTGCTTGTAGTCTCTTGCGGTCCGCCGGCTTGAAATCCACGCTCAACGGGGGGTACATATTCTTCCGAATCATCCGAATTACAGCAAAAATCATCTCCTTCGCCCGTTGTGCCCGAGTCAGTACTGTCACCTGAATTTGGCTCAGCTGGAAACTCCATTGCCTCAGACGTGGATGTCATCTCTAGACGCATAATTCTGCGTTCAGAAGGACCACCGCAAAGCGAACCACTAATGTGTCCTATATTCGGGGCCGTAATCGACGGTTGGTGGCGAACACAAATCAGTAAAGGCCCTAACATTGACATGGCATTTTTAAAAAATGTCAACGTTTGGTTATTAGTGAGAGGCATTGGGTAAATACATTCCCCATTTTGCCCTTGAATTTGTTGACACTTTCCCCACATCATAATGTCGCCCCCATGACCAACACCAAGGGTATTTTGTATAGAACTCTTGAATTCTTCAAACGAGCAATCCCGTGACACGAACAACGCATTGTGTGGTGCATTATTGAAATCAACATCTCCACTTTGAGCAGAACAAAGTAGTACAACTAGTTGGTCTCCTACATAAATTATAATGTAATGCATTATTACGGTAAAAAATATATTATTCAACATCTAAATACACTATGCCGTTCGTAGTCGTACCTGACATTTTCCTTCATACAAAACCTTTCCAACTCCAAAAGCATCAAAACGAAATTGGGAGAATTGTCAATGCCTCATTTCCAAATAAATAAAATCAATTCTTTGTTAACTATTGCCCAGTGTCGCAATCGGCATCAATCTGACGCGCCGGCTGGGTCAAATCGGCCAACTTACGCCGAATTACAAGTGACATGACCGGTCGTCAATCAATGACTGATATCGGTCATCTCACAACATGTTATTATATAAATTAAAAACTTTTCTCAGTTTTGTTATCGGTTCGTGACTTCGTGTATTTGAATTTTTTTTTGGGTTGTTGTTTTAACGACGTATTCCCCCATTTCCGTTTGAACAGCAGAAAGTAACTAGATGGTTCAGAGTGTTTTTTCTTATCGGCCAAGATCTTGTTGCGTAAAACAATTGAAACAAGTATACAAGCGATACATCTACATACATTAACTCGATGTCATTTCCGGAAAATTACAACTTGTTATAATGCATTACAAAACATAATCAACGTGTTTTTCATAAATAATTAATAATATTACATAATAAAATTACCACCTATAACCTCCAACTTTCCTCATTTTATTATGTGGCCATGTGGCCACCGGAGCAAGCAATAGGCCCCGGACTATAACCAAGAGGTGTGTCCATCGGTTTAAGAGAACGCCTAGACACAATCCAACTTGGCCTTCAATCGAACTCGCGAGATTTAATTGCAGTACCTCAACGTCGGCGGCTTGTAACATAACGTAGTGTTGATTCATACATTTTATAGAACACATAAGCCTTACCGCCCAGAGAAAGACGACGGAGAAGAAAGCAGAATGAAGAAAAAATATTTCCCATTATGCAGCTTATGTTATCTTTCATAATGTTAGCGAACGCATTTTATAATCGAAGTTGTATATACAGACAAATTTTCGTACACCAATACTTTTAAACAAATAAATGGAAAGAAATGATAATTTCGTACACCTATATGCGTGCTGTTATTATATCATCTGACAGCCCACATGGGCTGTCAGCCGGTTGTGTTTCACACCCATGGAAAATTCTACAAGGCCATTTATGAATGACGACCTATACATGGGAGCCCGTCCTATTTAAATCGGCTGACAACCCATGTGGGCTGTCAGCCGATTATGAATGACGGCCAGTTGTCGATGGGTGACAGCCCATGTGGCCATGTCAGTCAGTTATTAAAACTATTTCAATAAAAAAAAACTATACAACTAGGGTGGTCTTATACTTGTAGTTGGAAGTCTTATTATCTTGTAATTTTAAATTTTATATTTGTAGTTTGACTATTAACTGAATTCGATTAATAATATTGCATTAAAACAAATTATAGCCATACACAACTTTATTCTGTTCCACAAGGAGGTCGTCTTATATTTCTAGTTGGACGTCTTCGTTGGTATTGCACGGAAACTCTCCTGTCTTCAGGTTGGGTTGGGTTGACCACTTGAGATGTGTTAATTATGGCATCTTCATTCTCGTTATAGTAACTACTCCGAATTGGGTGTTCGAATGGCGCATTAGGCATCTGGTTCAGAGGACTGCGCTCTGCACGTACAACGCGTGGGGGACATTGCGATGATGATCCCTCCTCAAACACACCAAATTGGGGTACATATGGACTCATCATTGGTGATTGGAGTATCAGTGATTGTGTGAGATCTTGTTGAGTCATATCTCCAATATCATTTTCTTCGTCAACGCCGTCTTGCCCAAAATGTGGTTCATAAAATTGTTCGTCTTCTGCTTCCATGGTTACATCATCATTCAGGTTAAACTGGGGTGGGCCATGCTGTGGTCTTTGGTGACGGACTTGCGACTGACGACCACGTCTATGTCCTTCGCGTCTTTGAGCTGACCCTCGCAATTGATCAATAGGTTCATACGTAAATGCCTGGTCCGTTGTTGGAAATTCAAGAACGTACCCATAATTCAGCCTTGCGAGCTCGTTCCTTGCGATTTGCTGCATTACAGTAGTATACTCGTTACTTTGTCCGTGCTCTACTGCAATTTGCCCTTGAATATTAATATTTCGAAGCGCTTCCACCTGTTTACAATTATTAGAGTGGATAATCAAAATACAAAATAATGAAATAACAAATAATTACGTAATTGCTTTATAAAAGTAGTATTTTAAGATATTAGTTCAACCGTTGCAATGTAAGATGGCGCGGTCTGCAAATAGCCTTCTGCTTGACGGTGATCTGGATTGCCAATTAAGCGTCGACCAACCCGGTAAAACCAATGCTCATAAGCTAGACTTACGTATGGCCCTAATGGGGAATGCGGCCCAATTGGAACCAAGTGTTGAGTTCGATTTTCCCACAGTACAACATACCTACGATGCAAAACGTCCCATTCTTCATTCCTTATACGACCATTCAATTTGTGGAGATCATGATCGTATTCAACGTGCATGGGAATGTCTTGGTATCCACCAAATTGTCTACAAACCCTGTCCGGATAGTGCCACTCTATGGCGAAAAAAAATACTAACGGTACACGTGCAGTCCAAATACGTTGTCCACCCCGACAACATGTTGGCAACGCGTGAATGTTGTATGGCATCCAAATAAACTGCATTAATAATTTCATCATGTTGTACAAGTAGTATTATATGACATTATTACATACGAAGTAGATTTGTTTGTTAATAATGTATTACTATTTTTATATTTTAGTACCCACTACTATAAATAAAATTATTTTTATACCAAAGTATTGCCACATACTCACGTTTTCCACTTGACATCTATCAAGCTCATCTCGGTATGTTCTATAAGTGTGGTTTGAGGTAAATGTCCAAGAATGAGGGCAATTCCACCTGCATAGATACGCAATGAAATAAATTCTCAAAAAAATATATTATGTAGTTTTACAAATTTGAGTTGTCAGTAAGCATACCTCGCGGCATAAGGTTCCTCAATATTCTCCACCAATGGGAGCACACCATCGGGTCGGGTAAAAGGGAGGCGTTCCCACGCCCACAATTGCAACAAAATTAAACAACCCGCGACAACTGATTGGTCAAAATGTGCTGCTCGACAAAGTGCTCTATACAAGTGACAAAGCACTCCCGAACCCCAACTATATTGTCCAGCAACTGTCAAATCCTCAATAAAATCTAACAGGCATAGCTTTACTGTATTTTTTGTTGTTTCTGCGAATAAAAACCCTCCTAAAAATAATAAAATTAACCCACGCACATATTGTTGAGTTTGGTCATCATTAGCAGTTGCGAGATTAAAAGTAGCAACATGAGCTTGTATGGCAGAAATTTTTATAAGCGTAGGGGAATACGCGTCCTCGCGAGGAGTAAAGCCTAAAAATGTTTGAATTTGAACTAAACGTTGCCCTTTGTCTTTTTCAATTTTGCCAATTAATGGCCTACCATCAATTTTTAGTCCTAACAAGACTTCAACGTCTTGTAAAGTAATAGTTACCTCACCGAAAGGCATATGAAATGCATGTACCTCAGGCCTCCACCTTTCAATTAGTGCAGTAACGAGATGATGATCGAGTTTCATATGTCGTAAGCATGTAAGTGTAATAAAACCTGATTGGCGTAATAATTATTCTATGCGCGGGTTCATGCGGATGTTTCTAAATGCTCCGCGGACATAATGCACACATGACAATTGCGCTTTGTACTCTGGATTTGCCCAGACTGACTCAGACCGATGGTGGACTTGAAATGTTAACAAACTTGAGTCCAATGGCCCGGGATGCAAATAATTCCGACTCATTTTTTTTAAGTAACAAAGTATTCTCAATTGTTCACTACAACACGCCAATCCTGAATAACAATTTGCAACACACAAGAAATTTTCAAAGTCCGAAATTTTGCAACATTATTCGCCCAATTACTCATCAATATCGTCCAATTTATATAGCTGGTTTGTCTATTATTAATCTTCACCCAGACTGACGTAAAAGTCAGCCTGGCCGCCGAACTGCGTCAGTTGTCATTGTCAGGAGTGGCTGGTGACGGAGACGTGAAATACAGTGACAACGTCATCCGGTGAGTGTGTTTGCTACGATTTTGGAAGTCCACCAAAAAAATATACGTCACAAATTCAATAACTCAACATTCATAAGTTTTATTAATATTCAAACTTTACAATTACAATTATTACAATAGATATATATATATACATTTACATATAAAATCGAAAATACAACAATGTATGAACTTTTCGGTTGCGTTAATGACAACATAATTAGATTATGCTGCCTTCAGTCCCACCCTTACTGACTGCGACATACGGCTGTCGTTGCAGTAAGTATTAATGGGTTTATTTATTATTAATAGTTTCAAGTACACTTCCCCCAAATCGGGTGGAGTAGGAGTGACATTGGCATACTTGGCCAATTCAACCCCGTACTTGAAACATAATATTTCAGTGCTTCAAAAAAAAATCGCGACATAATATTCATAAAGATATGTCGCGAGATTTAATTGTAGCACTGATATAATTCGCGAGTTTTAATTGAAGCACTGTCGAACCATGTAAAACAGCATGATTTATACCTGCAAATCAAATAATTCAAAATAAATACATTATGACAAATACATAATTTCACTGCCACTCCAATAAAGTGTAATATATCTATATGGATACAACTAATTTACACTTACCTTTTTTTCTTGTTCTTCCCCATATTAGGAGAAAATATAAAGAACAGTAAATGTGTTTGGCCACCATGCTTGAACCCATTCATCATCACGGCATTATACATCATAAATGGCTTTAACATTAACTATTTTTGGCAAAACAAAATGTTACTTTAAAAAGGTGTTTGAGAAATTTGGCTAACTGTCCGCCCCAATTTATAGTCGATGCCTCATTTAAAACTTTGAATTTTTTTTAAATTAATGGACAAATGCCTTTAATAATCAGTCAAACTTACCGGCTTAAAATGCGGACTTTGGCAACGGGAAGCGTAATGACTGACGCGGATAGTCCCAATAAAGTGACCGGTCATCTGCAGACGTGACCAGTCAAGAAATGCAGTGACCGGTCAAGTCATGCACGTCTACACTATTTAATGTCAGTCATATTTATTACTCCGTATTTGTTTCAATTCTCGTAATTTTTTTTTAACCTTGCGATCATTATTTACGGACCGGACCGGTCATCTAAAGACGTGACCGGTCACTGCATGACGTGACCGGTCACTGCATGACTTGACCGGTCACTGCCTGAACACGTCTGCCGTGACTGGTCACATCAAAGGCGTGCATTTCAACAACTGGCCTGACTGTCAATGAAATGAAATTCAATGCAATTACAGTCACGCCAGTTAAAAATTATTATTTTTTCAGTTGTTGAATTTTTTTATTTTTTTTTTTGTAACTTGTGATGATTATTTACGGAGTAAAACTTAAATTACAATACAAAGGTGTTATGTGCAGCTTAGTGATTTCCGACATTGAAATTGTAATCGAAATACATTATTTCCTGCTTCTTTAATTCAACATGCTTGTACACGAATCAATCTCCGGCTGGACATGGTAATTTGTATTGGATTCCAAAATGTTGTGAATTAATGTCATCTCTTTCGGCAGCTTCCAGTTACAATGCATCCGTCCCCATCAATATATATTGCGAACTCTGTCCACTACTATCTCCATTGTCTATTGTGCAGGACACCATGAATTCCAAGAAGCCAGATGAGAAGATCACACCAATACGCAAGTCCAGGAGATTGGCCGAAATAACAAGGCAAGAAATGCTAAGGGCAAGACGTGCTGCAAATGGAGGCCACGAAGTTGGAGACACTCCTACTGATCCTCTCGTCCTCATTTCTGAAGAAGATGAAGAGATTGAACCGGCAAAGCCTGTTGACAAAAGCGTGAGCGAGGATACTAACTCACTCAGTATGGGAGGTGACTCTCCTCGAAGAGAACCAGGAGAAATCATCTACTTCACTACTACGTCTGATTCCGGCCAGTCAAGTCAAGCCAGTCGATCCTCGTCAAACTTCAGCAAATCCGACTCAAGCACCGCCTTCTCCACCAATAGAAAAAAGTAGCAACAATTGATAAAATTTATTTCTCTTGTGGCCTAAATCTAAAACTATGTTCCAATCTTCCTAAAATTTATGTAGTGGTGGAGTTGTAGTTACTATCACAAATCCTTTTCTTCACCTTCTTCACTGATTTTATCGGATTTCTTTTTTCACAACATATTTTGGAATGCATTCTAAAAATCATAGTCCGGCCAAGAAAGCACCCCTATTTCAGTCTAGATGCGTGAAATTTGAGGGGAAGGGCACAAAATTACGAATGAAGAGATAAGCGTTTGGGAGATGCGTATTAGCACCCAAACGCGCTTCCCATACGCTTATTACTAACCGGAGTTGCCGATCGCCGGCGGTGGGGGGAAAAGCGATGCAGCTACGCATTTGGCAGTCGCGTATTGCTTCCCGGACGGGGCCGGTATCCGGTAGTTCATTTGCATTTGGGTAATGCGTTTCACGTATCATACTTGAAACGCATTTCCTAAGTGCTTATCGTCGTGGATATACGAAATACAATGGAAGCATTTGGGAAATGCGTTTGCAGTAAAAAATACGCGAGACGCGTTTCCGAAACGAATGTGAAGTTGACGGTCGAAAAATAAATACAAAATCCATCCGCGTTGGGGAAATGCGTTTGGACTACGAAACGCGTGTCCCAAATGCTATTTTCATAAATCTGTGAACCTACGATTTCATACGCATTTTTGTCAAGACTACGTCATTCCTTCACATTTCAGTCAATTTCCCGACTACTCCTGCCTGTAGCATCAAGAATCAGAGGAAACACAGTCCATTTTGGCACCAAATCAAGAATGGGATTTGGGATCTTTGTGTCCTTCTGGTACGTAGTTGTGGTGGGCATAGTGGAGAGCATCCGGCGAAGCCAAGCAATGAAAGGAGATAGTAAAATGTCAATACTATGGGTAGTGCCGCAGTATGCGGTGATGGGAATCGCAGTGGGATCCAATGTTGTGGCGGAGAACCAGTTCTTCATTTCTGAATTTCCCCGAAGCATGTCGACTATAGCTTCTTGTCTTTACGCGCTTGGCTATTCCCTCGGGAGCTTGCTAGTGAGTTTGCTGATGAGCAGCATCAGCGAATTGAGCAGATTAAGTGGAAATGGGAGCTGGATATCAAGCGACATAAACCAGGGTCACTATGATTACTTCTACTGGGTTCTTGCTGGGTTAAGCATGGTTAACTTTCTCCTGTTTCTCATTTGTAGCTGGTCTTATGGACCATGTAAAGGCCAAAAACCAGAGGAAGAAGAACAAGAGTCGTAAAACAAGTTAACTAGGAACATATATATGATGCATGGTCTTAATAACATGCATATGGTATAGGCAAGGGATCGGATTATATTGACGCGCCAAGCTTTGTAACTTTTCGATGATAGACACTACTACAAAAAAGGGATACAATGTTATCCAATCAACCTCACTATTTACTAACCGACGTAATAATAAATCAATAAAATAAAATAAAAATAATTATATTATTTAAGACGTGCTAGAATTTTTTTTTAAAAAAAATTATATGGTATACGACGTCGGTTATTCGACGAACTGAAGTCGTATGTCCTTTCTTTAAAAAATAAAATTAAAATGACATACGACCGTCGGTTTATCGAAGAACCGACGTCATATGTAAAAAAAAATAGAATTGCATACAACGTCGGTTGATCGAAGAACCAACGTCGTATGTTCTATTTTTTTAAAAAAAATTAAACTGATATACGAATGGAGAAAGCTGGGAGATCTGAAGACTTCATCGCAACCACCTGGGAGATCTGATGAAGACCATCTGCTGGACACATCACAACCACCTGGGAGATCTGAAGACTTCATCTGGGAGGTGGGCAGTGTTGGATATTTGTACAGTAATGGAGATTAATGGTTCAGATGTCTACCATGCAAGCTCAAATAATATTTGGAGTTGTGGAGTAGTGAATATTGTTGAGTTTGGTAGATATGATTTTGGGATACTTGAGAGGTGTTCGAGAGGTACACGAGAGGTCCGCGAGAGGTCGGTTCGCGAAATCTGTCTCGCAGGAGTTATGTCTCGGACGTACTATGCATTACCTCTCGAATGGAATGTGGTTTATGTCTCGAAGGTTCGCATGGAAAAGATGTCTCGAAGGCAAATTACTCAGTATATTCACCTTTAGAATATGATGGTGATGTATCCCTCGAAAATCATGCACCTCTCGAGAGGTCATTGGCAAAGCAAACTATCTCTCGCATGGCATGAGTCTTATGTCTCGCATGATCTCTCGGAAGTTGAGGGAATTCAACACTTTATGGCTTGAACCTTTCCTTTTGAATATTACGTAAATGCTTTTCATTTTGGCATGTCTGTTGCTATGCATGTGATTGTTAATATTTCCTAAGATTGCATGTTCACATGCATGCATGTGAAATATTAAAGTGTTAATATAATTGGTTGAATTATATTACATGCATAGTAACATAATCTTACGTAAGGTAATCCCAGATCAGTTATATTCATATATATCTTTGGAAGTTGGTTTTAAAACTGCTTTGAACTTCCAGTAACTTCTCCTAACAGTTGGATTTTATCTCTATAAAATCTCAGGAGTTTGATATGATGAACATAGAATAAAAAAGATATTATCATGCAATTGATTTGTATGAAACCTTGATATTTCACAGTCCTACAATTCTACAGGAAATTCTTAATTGAAGCAACTTAAGAGTTTCGTTATCTTCTTGTATCCCATAAGATTAAATCTGGAACCCTATTGTTTTGCTGAGGGAGATTTAAAGCTTATAGGAAAGTGATTACACGCCTGAAGATACCAGATGATCCGGTTTTGTTCCCTTGTATTTCTGTATTATTTTGTATCTCTTTTGTATTACAGATAGCAGCAACATATTTTTCCAACAATCTATAAGCTTTAAAGTTTTCTAAACCTGTGATCATTGTTTTGTACTTCTTTATGAAGACAAGATGTCAGGCGTGAAGCAATCGTTTCCGTTCACGGAAAATTTTCGGAATGTGAATTTCGAATTTGGTGGTAAGAATATGACAGTAATCACCTTGGGTATGTCATTTCTTTGTACAAGAAGAATTCATGCGGGTTTTGCATGATGTTCATGGCATGTTATGTACATGATGTACATATGGTTTGAATACATGCTATGAATTTTTATTTCTGTCTTCACTCAGAATCATGAGGCATTAATTTATGTCAATATGATTAGTGAGACATATAAAACTGGGTTCACAAAAATAAATCATGTTGTTAGCCGTGATTTATTTGGCACGTGGAAATTGCAAATTTCCCTATCGTGGATATACTGCATCAATGGCCGGAAGATATCAAGGATAAAAGCAGATACAAAATTGTAGGATGTAACCGGTACGGTTCTTTTTATTCGTCTCGGCCTCGGCATGAATGTAAGTCTTATTTTAATTACTTACCGGCTAAGTTCTGTATCATGTCTAAGAAGTTGATGCATGTGATTTTTTTAAGTTTTGCATAGCCTAATAAATGCAAGGATTTATTTATGCATGTATATATATAAATATTTTATATATGAGACTTTGCCTCGGTTGCATGCATAGTTGACTAGATACATGTACTTTAAGTTGTATCTTGGTGTGCTGTAAATTGCAAATTTGGTGTAATTTGGTGTTGCCAATTTTTTCTGGTATCATATGCATGGTTATTAAGTTGCATGATGAGACTATATTCAATGAAATCTATTTTAGTTTCATGTATGAATATAATTATTGGCATTTTAGCACAATAGATATTTTATCCCTGTGAAAGTTGAAAATATTTTATATTTCTGATAAAGGCAGAAAGCCTTGGAAATATTCTGTAATATTTCTCTTTAGGGCATGCTGTAACTTTCATGCATGAGGAATGCATGATGATAAAATTCATAAATTTTATGAATATCTTTGACAGAAGAATTCTCGTACTGAGAATGTGTTAAAATTCTGAAAGCCAAAAGTTTACTAGTTTATCTAGTATGGAAACTGGGCAGTGAAAAGGAATTTTAAATTTAAGTCATGGATTATGATTTAAGTTGGTATGATTCTTCAGTTTAGAAGAAACATGAAAAGAGTAAGCTTAAAATCAAAATGATTTCTTCTCCAAGGTGAATGAATTTTCTGAATGGAGGAGGTTTATCAGTATAAGCTTATTCTCCAAAGTGAATGAATATTTCTGAGTGGAGAATGCTTATCAGTTTATTCTCCCAAGTGGATGGTAGTCCAAATAGAGGAGGTTTTAATTTTGATTTTAAGATATCACTCCATCTTAATAAGTTCTGCATGGTGATTGAAATTCTTGGTTAAAGAATTTGCAGGAAATAAATATTTATTGACTAGTAACCTGAAAAGAGGGTTCCGGTATAATCAATTAAATATTTTACTAGTTGATAGAATATTAAAATTCTATCTATCATCATGTAATGTTGTCAAAGTGAATGGCATTAAAATGAATTTTTTGAAATACTTGAATAAACCATTAATTATGGTTTAGTATATTAAAAAGGAATATCCATCTTTGACATGAACTTATTGTTTTAGCTTCGGCATGCAAGGAAGCTAAGTGGCTAAGGAATTTATTTTTGGAAATTTCGATTTAGCCGAAATCGATGTCACCTGATTTTGTACACTGTGACAGTAAAGCTACATACACTTGCCAAGGATATAACAATGTTATATTGGCAAGCAAAGACACATCGGCTTGGTACATAACTGTGTGTGGGAGATCTCATATAATTGTGTAGCACTAAACTGTGTACGGTCCCGACTTAATTTAGCGGATACGCTTACCAAAGCTATGACGAGGGACATGGTTCAAAAGACATTGGAAATGATATGGTGTGATAACCTATTATTAAATACATAGTTTTAATTGAAAGGCCTTACTATGTATTGATGATTATTTAGTGCGGTAATTAACAACAATATAAATCCTAGTTTAAAGGATTGTACAGGGTTGTTAAGTACAAAATAATCTGAGGGATGGAAGAAACCCAACTCTAGTCGAGAGGTGAAGGAAAGCACAACTCACGCCTAAGTTATAACGTTAGGTCTTGAGTTCAATGTTGATGAGTACTTCATTAATCGGCTGCAAGTACTAAATAAATCCCTGAAGTCAGTACTTGGTCTGCATGGGCGTAAAGGATGAGATTTACTCTTAACTAATCCTTTGAGAAAATGCTTGTTGCAGGGCATGATGTAAAGGATTAGCCAATGTGAACATGAGGTGCGACCGCTTCAAAGAGCTTAGGGTTTGGCTTGGATATGTTCCTGAATGGATACGGACACATGGCCTTTAATAGTGTCAAGTTACTTTGAGTTGTTGTGACTGTAAAACTTGTGTGTATTTTACCTACATTTCTTCAAAGAGACTGCGTGGTTCAAGGCTCGTCCACCACTGCAATCCGAATTGATGTATCGCGTATAATACTATGTGGAAGTTCAATCTTTAAGACACTTTCATTTATGCATGAGTTTTGGATTTATCTTGGTACAACATTAATTTTTACTATACAAATAGAGGAGGATTGTTGGATATTTGTACAGTAATGGAGATTAATGGTTCAGATGTCTACCATGCAAGCTCAAATAATATTTGGAGTTGTGGAGTAGTGAATATTGTTGAGTTTGGTAGATATGATTTTGGGATACTCGAGAGGTGTTCGAGAGGTGCACGAGAGGTCCGCGAGAGGTCGGTTCGCGAAATCTGTCTCGCAGGAGTTATGTCTTGGACGTACTATGCATTACCTCTTGAAAGGAATGTGGTTTATGTCTCGAAGGTTCGCATGGAAAAGATGTCTCGAAGGCAAATTACTCAGTATATTAACCTTTAGAATATGATGGTGATGTATCCCTCGAAAATCATGCACCTCTCGAGAGGTCATTGGCAAAGCAAACTATCTCTCGCATGGCATGAGTCTTATGTCTCGCATGATCTCTCGGAAGTTGAGGGAATTCACCACTTTATGGCTTGAACCTTTCCTTTTGAATATTACGTAAATGCTTTTCATTTTGGCATGTTTGTTGCTATGCATGTGATTGTTAATATTTCCTAAGATTGCATGTTCACATGCATGCATGTGAAATATTAAAGTGTTAATATAATTGGTTGAATTATATTACATGCATAGTAACATAATCTTACGTAAGGTAATCCCAGATCAGTTATATTCATATATATCTTTGGAAGTTGGTTTTAAAACTGCTTTGAACTTCCAGTAACTTCTCTTAACAGTTGGATTTTATCTCTATAAAATCTCAGGAGTTTGATATGATGAACATAGAATAAAAAAGATATTATCATGCAATTGATTTGTATGAAACCTTGATATTTCACAGTCCTACAATTCTACAGGAAATTCTTAATTGAAGCAACTTAAGAGTTTCGTTATCTTCTTGTATCCCATAAGATTAAATCTGGAACCCTGTTGCTTTGCTGAGGGAGATTTAAAGCTTATAGGAAAGTGATTATACGCCTGAAGATACCAGATGATCCGGTTTTGTTCCCTTGTATTTCTGTATTATTTTGTATCTCTTTTGTATTATAGATAGCAGCAACATATTTTTCCAACAGGCAGCGAGTAGGCCACCATCGCTGCTTCGATCGGCGGTTGGACTCATCGCAACCACCTGGGATATTTGAAGACTTCATCTAGGAGGTGGGCAGCGGGCGGACCACCGTCGCTGCTTCGATAGGGGGAGGCGGGCGGCTGGACTCATCACAACCACCGTCGCTACTTCGATCGCTGCTGTCGGTTTCGATCGTGTCCACCAATATGATCATTAAGAATTATCCATTAACTATTGAGGGAGTTCAGACTTGCATTAAAAATAATGATCTTGATGAAACTAATGTCAAGATGTTGCTTATGCTAGCATTGTTGTTAATCTTGTTGAAACAAATATGATTCCAAGAACCTATGATGTTGATTATGCCTCTACTAACGCTGAGCCTAATGCTAATACTATGGTAACTGAGAAGAGTGTTAATAGGTGAAAATGGCATGCTGCATTGACAATGAGAGCTACTATGTTTCTTATAGCTCAAGGTATGAATTAGGTGAATCTTAGCTGGTTTAAATCATATTGTAATGTTTATGGGCCCTATATCACTAAGACGAGGTTTGTTGAATTATGTAAACTGATCATGACAATTGATGCTATACAATACGTCTTCAATACCATGACCATTGGTGAGCTATATGTATAGAACAAGGTTTTCCTACATTGGCTTGTGAACCATCATCTCCTGAATTGGTTAAGAGGGCTTTGAGGATGATAGTTGGAACTGATTTGATTAAAATGATTGATCCAAGGGCTATTTTGAGGTATAAGATGTTTTTTGAGGCTGGGTTAGCTGCTAACATTGCTGCAGGTCCACTGAAATGTTTCTGTAAAAGGAAAAAAAAAAAAAAAAAAGGCAGCGAAAAAGAAAAGAAAAAAACGAGGGAGAAAGGGGTTTGTCCGCTGTGGTGAAAACAAGAAAGGAAACAAGTGAAATGATGAAATGTCTGTCATGTCATAGTTTTAATATATATATATATATATTTAAACAGGTCAATGACAAAACACCTCCACATCAGCATATTATTAACTATAACTTAAAAGAAACTTGCAAAAAGTTCTATGCGCAAAAAAAATTAATTTATGACTCGAATTGAATAATCACTTATTGAAGACAATAGTGCGGGATGAATAATCGGGATGAATAATCGTGAATGGTTTATGGTGCAGAATGACACTTTATAGCCAATTTTTTTGTTGAAAGACAATATGGATTCAACTGTTCACTAAAGCTGTATATTTATTATTTTTTTAAATTTTTAAGAGATACAACGTCGATTTTTAAAAAAACCGACGTTGTATCTTTATTTCTTATTTTTTAAAGGAGATACGGCGTCGGTTTTTTTGAAAAAGCGACGTTGCATCTCTTTATTAAATAATTATTAATAATTAAAAGGGGATACGACGTCGGTACTTTTTTAAAAACCGACGTTTTATCCATTTTTTTAAAATTACATACGACGTCGGTTTTATAAAACCAACGTCGTATCATTTATTTACTACGTCAGCGAAAACAATGTCGAAAAATAACCGACGTTGTATGTTAAAAAAACTGACGTTAAAAATGTTTTCAATAGTAGTGAGATTTTGATCAATTAATTATACTGGTCTCCAATAGATGTAATTGGGTCTATTTGGTTCCTAATGTAGACAAATTCCGATTCAAATTATATATATATATGTATGTATGAAATAATCTAAAAAATTCTTTGAAAATGGAGAAAATTAGAAACCCACGAAAGGTAAACTTATCTGGAAAAACAAGGAGGACGAGGAGGATGATCTTTGGGTAGGTTGCAAGTACGAGGCGAGTTGTCTCTCTCCTTAAAACTTTATTTATTGCCTCCCACGGTGCTAGGAGCGTTGCAGTCTAGGTTTCCCAGGATAAAACGTACTTCGGTTATAATGCTTGAGCACTCAAACTTAGAACCCGACGAATTGAACGAGAACGTGGGATAAACACAGGTGGCTAGAATAAAGGAAGAACAGAGTTTCGAGGAGAAAACTGAGTATTTTCTATGGTGTAAAATGCAAACCTTATTTACCACCTCCCACGGTGCTAGGAGCGTTGCAATCTAGGGTTTCTAGGATAAAACGTACTTCGGTTCTAATGCTTGAGCACCCAAACTTAGAACTTGGTGAACGAGAACGTGGGATAAACATAGGTGGCTAGAAAGAATGAGGAGCAGAGTTTCGAGGAGAAAACTGAGTATTTTGTATTTTCTTGAGAACCCAAACTTAGAACTTGGTGAACGAGAACGTGGGATAAACATATAGGTGGCTAGAAAGAATGAGGAGCAGAGTTTCGAGGAGAAAACTGAGTATTTTCTGTGGAAGTTTAACCTCCGTAACACCCATCCACTAAACCATATTGAGTTAATCACCTGAACGCCAGCACCGAGTCATTTTGGGATTTGATTTGCACCATCTACGCGGGAGAGAGAGCCTCTATGCCATGCAAGTCACTAAGCTATAAAAGGGTTCTTGTATAAATTCACTCATTATCCATTTTGAGCATACAATATCGATCTCTTCGTCTAACTACAAAGAAATCAAATCCACTTTGACCCGACCCAAATTGGATGTGGACCTCACATTTATTTGTACCACAAAATGGCTACTAAAAATATCGTTTATGCCATTATTTTTAACAACCCTCCACATGAATGAAAATTGGCTACTCTATTTTATTCGCGCTCCTCGTGTAGCACTTTATTTTCTTCGCGAAGCGCCTGGAACGCCCCCTCCAGCTCTTGGCGTGCCTACTCTATCTGAGCGTACTCCATGGAAATGTCGTGAACTTGCTTGTGGAGTGTGATGGCCTACATAGCAGACTACCCAGAACAAGAAAAGGTACATAATTAATAAAAAAAAACAGTCCACAGTCGTTCACACAAAAAAAAATCCCCACGGTTGTTTAAAAAAAAAAAAAAGCGACGCCCCCACACAGTAGCAGGCGGGCTAGCGCAATAGCCACGCTTGGTTGTCCACAAGGACAGCCACGCGGTTGCGTCATAAAAAAAAACGAAGAAGGGGTACTTAAGTGCATAGTGTCACCCACGAGATCTGAGGTAAGCATCTCACTTATCGTGTAGTCCATCCAGAAGCGTCTTGTAGCAGGCACCATGTCGTGCACCTACTGGCTTATGGAGTCCACATAGTAAGGTTGATAAGGTCGAAGGGGCACATTCATAGCTTCAGGGAGTTCCTAGAACCCAAGGGATCTAGTGGATTGTAGTCCACCCGCCTGGATTGTGGTCACGAGGAGGGGTAGGCGAACCTAGAACTAAAGACTGAAGGACGGGCGAGTCTGGATGAAGAGGAGGCAATGACGAAGCAGGTGGACGTATGGTTTCCATCGTGGACCCTCTGTCCAGGTTAGGTTTAGGGAGATCACCAACACCTGAGTCATCCTCTTCCTCCTCGATACCACGGGCGTGATATAGGCGGTAATTCTGGATAATACTGGACTCAGGCGCTGTAAGCAAAACAAGGTACGAGTTTATACTTCCCAAGCAAAAAAAAAAAAGCAAACAAACACCACGGCTATTGTCAAAAAAAGAAAAAAAAAAACCCACGGCTGCTAGTAAAATTTTAAGGAAAGCTTTAAGGAAAGCATTTGTCCCACATTGGTTTGGGAAGGAGATTTCACCCACTATATATACAAGAATCTTTTTAAGGCTAATTGTATGGAATAGAGGCTCTCTCTCGCGCGCAGGGGGGGTGCAAATCAAATCCCAAAATGAGCCTGAAAAGGCTTGACACGTGTATGCCTGTAGCCGGCTAAGTGATGGGCAGTTCGAGACATCAACGAACGACATTGGATGTCTCGCGGAAGGATGTTCGCGGCAATAGCGTGATCTCTCGCAGCTCACAGGTCAATCTCTCGTGGCTAAGAACTGATCACTCTCAGTCCGCTCAATCGACCTCTCGATGCAACGAGTCACGGCTAGCAGGCGGTACTCCAGCATGACCTTTGGGTGACCTCTCGTGGACAGCTTCTTGGCTAACTCTTCACCTCCATGGTGACCGTTCAGGAGAATTAACTCTAGCCATTAAGGAATTAATTTTAGATCAATTCCAATTATTAATTTCCAGAGTTAAAACTCTTGTTAGTTGGGGTTAGTGAAAGGCTGTTACGAAGGTTACATTCCCAGAATTGAATGGCATGTTTATGATGCTATTTATTCCATAATCTCCTATATATTTGCAGGTGGAGCAGTAGCATTTTGTAAGCAGAAACATACACACGAAAATCAGATAGCTTTTTACCTCGAAACTCTACTCTCCCTTCCTTCTAGCCACCTGTGTTCATCCCACGTTCTCGTTCGCCGGGTTCCAAGTTTGTGTGCTCAAACGCAGGAACCGTAGTACGTTTTATCCTGGGAAACCTAGGCCCCAACGCTCCAGCACTCTGGGAGGCGGTAAATAAGGTTTTAGGGACAGAGATAAATAGGACAATGGCAGCAAGAAAACGAACGGCAAAGATAATAGAGAGTAAATAAGGAAAATCATAAAAAAATACTAAAATCAAAATAATATGAATAATTCATTTCAACAAACAATTACACCAACATTTTTTAGTTCTCGTTAGGCCAGGGCCTCTTATTAGATTTGTAGATATGTAGATAAGATCAGATCAATTTAGTTCTAGTTTCAAACAAATCTTATTAAATTCAACAAAGAATTATACCAACATTTTATTTTATTTTATTGGCTCTTATTAAATTTACTAGTATTTTCGCCCGTGCGTTGCACTGAATGGTTTTGTTATAATATTTTAAGAATATTTGAATCGATATACAATTATATAAATTGTAACATGCTTTCAAAAAAAATATATAAATTGTAACATCGAATATTATATAGCGCAATTAATGAAATTGGTTGGATTGATTATGTTTTCTGATGTTTTCATAGCTTGAATTAGAGCAAATAATTGTCCAATTATCCGTGCGATGATATCGAATATTATATAGCGCAATTTATTTTTTATTACATATTTAGATATTAAAAATAAAGATGAAATTATAAAAAATTCTAATATTGAACTTATACATTTATTTGATTATAAGATTAGTGCAAAAGTTTTACACAATTAATTGAATAATATATGACTTGTTTGTTTACAATTATCATAAAATATCGATATGTACTATGACTTATGTAATTATGTAATACCCCGTATTTTCCTAACATTATTATTTTATCATAAGGCGTTGACATTCATAAGTTATGATCTTCATATACTTCAAAGGAATTTTTATAAGGAAGTATAGTTGTTATTAAGTTGCGATCGTTCGTGCCGGTCACGAACCGTAAAATTTTTGAGTACGAATTTTCAGTTCGGATTTCCTTAGGAAATGGATGATTATGCATATTAGGACTAAGTATGAACTTCCTGCTTAGTTAAGTTGAAATTGGACGGAGTATAAGGGTGAAAATGTGTTGTGATCGTAGCATCGCAGAATTTCACGGTGTACCGAACCTAGCCCAATTTTGAGTTTTAGACTGGAATAAATTTTTGGTTTCGAAATTTTTTGGATTTAGATTATTTTCTACTGAGAATTCATCTGTTTCAATCCCGGTCAGTATAAGCTAAGATATTTATTCTACTTACCACTAGAAAGTGACACATGTCACTAATTTTCACCATGTATTATTATTATATCATTTTAGAGATGATATAACTAGCTTAAGTCTTCAATTTTATCCATTTTCCCCTCAAAAATTCGAAATTTCCAAGAGGAAAACAAGAGAGAATATTTCATCTTCATTCTTGAGTTCAAGCTTCAACAACTAGGGTTTTCCACATCAAGATCATCTTTGTTCGGTAAGACTTCAATTTTATTCGGTAGAAAGCTTTATAATCCTTCCTAGAGCATGAATCTAAGTTAAGATTTCTTAAATATTGTGTTATGTTGTTGGTGGAAACCTAGGATTTTAAGGTGAAATTGGGGAAATCAACTCCAAAAGTCTTCTACAACACTAGTAACCCGGTTGAGGTAAGGAATCCCTTAAGTTGGTTTAGTCACTTGATATTGGATAATTGATTGTTTGGTTGAAATATATGGATGTATATACTTGTATATGTTATGATTATGTCCATAAAGGCTTATACTTGTGAAAATAGTGAAAGGAAATCAGGATAGATTCTGGCAGTAACTTCTGAAATTTATTGGGAAAATTTGGTAAGGTATTTTGACTCCATTTTTCTGAGATATGTAGTTCAATAAGTGTAGAACCCGCATATAAAATTTCATAATGATCGGAGTAGTATAAGTGTGGTTTTCGAATTTTTCTCCAAAACTGGTCCAGAGAGAGGAAAATTCCGGATAGCACACTGCCAAGGGCAAAAATGGAATTTTCTGTGTTTATTCGCGAACCAAAATGACCAAAACTTTTTATGGACATCAAGTACTAGAGGTTGGGGTTCTACCATAAAAATTTCAAGTGAAAAAGAGTTCGGGAACTATTTTTACCGGCTCAATCTTTCGGACTGCGCCAAGCTGAATTACTGTCCAGAATAGGCGGAACGTGTTGGACGCGGCCCTGGACGCGCGTCCACTGAGCGTCCAGTGGAGTCCTGTAGGTTCGAGAGTAAGATCAAATTGCAACACCCCGATTTCCTATTCTGACAACTATTACAAAATGCGTAATATAACGCTGCGGAAGCTTACCCTCTTAGCGGGAAACCGGGTGCTACCGCCACACTTAGAATGAAGTCTATCACCTCTTT